>JAVHLV010000058.1:0-285717 GCA_036785495.1 Colletotrichum neosansevieriae | reverse complement strand
TTATTATTATTATTATTATTATTATTATTATTATTATTATTATTATTATTATTATTATTATTATTATTATTATTATTATTTAATATATCCTCTTATGGGTTAATATTAAACTAAATAGAGCTATTTTTAGCTTAATTATATCCGCTATTATTATTATTAATTATTTATGGACAATTTATAGTTATTAGTAGCTCTTTATTAGAGGATATAAGGGTATTTTCAAGGATTTCTACATCTCTAGACCATAAAGCCTTTTTAGGTATTAAATCCCATATTCTATAGCCATTTTTGCCATAGTTTATTATAGCTCCCTTTTTTGCCCTTATATCTAGTTTCTTTAGATTAGGGTCTTTATTTTTATAATAACATATACTACCCCATATTCTTATATTAGATATATCTGGCTTATAGCCATTCTTTAACTCATAAGGCGTTTTATAGCCTATAGAGCTATAGGGGGTTCTATTATATAAATATAAAGCAGCTAAAAAGGCTTCACCCTATAAGTAGAGTGGTAAACCTGAATTATATAGTATAGTTCATACTTTATTTACAATAGTACAAATTATTCATTCAATTATACCATTAGACTTATAGATATAAGGAGGCTTTATATTATAAATAATACCCTAATAGATATATATAGCTTTTATTCATTTATTATTAAATTCTAAGCCACTATCAGTATTAAATTTCTTAACCTATTTATTATTATTATTATTATTTAGTATATTTATAAATTCCTTAAAGGCAGCAGATACCTTTTCAGAATCTTTTATTTTTAGAAGATATCCCCATATATACCTAGTATATTTATCTATAAGTATTAAAAACCACTTATAGTTATTATAAGTAGGTGGTTTTATAGGTCTATATAGGTCTCTAGCTACTTTATCTAAGTAGCTATATTATTTATTTATATAGTTATTATATTTTACCTTATTAGTTAACTTACCCTTAAAGCAAGCTTTATAAGGTATTCTTTTATTAAGAAATGGTATATTAGTATTAGTTATAGCAGCTTTAGTTAGCTTTTATATAGCTTTATAGTTAGCATAACCTAGTCTTTTATGCCATAGTATATTATTATAGTAGGGCTTATTAAGTATAGCCTTATTATATAAGTTATCTTTAGTTATATTTATAGTATTATTGTTATTATTATTATTTATATTAGCAGAGGATATATTAAAGAAGTATAAGTTATTCTTCTTTTACCCTATAGCTAGTATTTTATCTTATTTTATATTATATAAAATAGGTTGCTTCCAAAAGATAGAAGCTATTCCTAGATTATTAAGCTTATTCTAGCTAAGTAAATTAATATCTAGCTCTAGTATATAGTAGACATTATTTAATATTATAGAATATTAATTATTAAAGGATAATTTTATAGATCGTTCTTTAGTTGTAATTAAATAGCCTGCTTCTCCCTATTTAACCCTTTCTTTTATATCTTTTATATTATATAGATATTTTATATCACTAATAGTATAAATAGTAGCAGTAGTATCTAAATAGAAAGAGATTTTATTTAAAGAACTAGTTATATTCTGGTTATAGTAGTTCTTTAGGTTATTAAATTCCTGCTTTATTAAACCACCTAGTAATAGGTTAGTATTATGATTATTATTGTTATAAGGGTTATTATTATGGGTTATATTAGTTATAAAACCCTTATAGCTTTCATCTAAGCTATTTAAAATCCAGGCTATAATAACCTATTTAGGTAAAGCTAGCTTATAATAAGCTAGATTATTAGTTAATTCCTTAACTTTAGTAAGGTATCCTTCTATACTACTAAAGTCTTCTAAAGTAGTATTAAAGAATTCCCTATAAGTTAGAAATTCATTTATAAACCCCTTAGGCTTATATAAATTAGCAAGTTTTTTCCAGGCTTCAGGCGCTGTTATAGCATCTTTTATAACCTATAGGGGCCTATTAGTGCATAATAGCTATATATAAGCTAGTGCTTTATTATTTAGGTCCTTATTAGACTTATTTATAGATACCTCTAAGTTAATATTTATCTCCTTACTAGCTAAAAGAGCCTTAACTCTTAAAGCCTAAGTAGTATAGTTAGAGGCTTCTTTAAGCTTAGGGATAGTGAATTTAGAGTCTATTATAGACATAGTTATTATAATTAATAGTGTAAATAGGTAGGAGGTTATATAGTGTAGCGGTATAGGTATTAGCCTTATATAAAAGGGCTTAAGGTTTAAATATCGGTTTCATTATTTTAGGCTTTTTGGGTTTTTTTTTTTCAGCGTTATTTAGCGTTTTTCAGCTTATATAAGCTGGGCTCATAACCTCTTAGGTTACGTAATCGTTAATAACATAATCAATAGCTCAAAAGGGAAATAATAAGTATAAATAAGTTAATATTAAAGTGTCTACCTTCTAAGTAAAAGGGAGTATTCTAGAGAGGGAGAGGCAAGTTATTTATACTTAAGGCTTGGATTCTAGAGCCTTCTATAGCTACATAAGCTGCTTACTAAGCTGCCCCACTTATTTCCTTATTTAGGTTATTTATTAAGTAATTCAGTAACCTAAAACCCTTTTAGGTTTAACCTTAACTTAAACAGTAAAAGCTAGCAGTTTCTATAACTTTCTAGAGGCTTCTTCTAATAGTATATATAGTACTAATAGTACTATAATACACTATATTATATAATCAACCTCTATTATATAGCCTCTATATTATTATATATTTTTATTATAGGGTTTTTATAGTATATCTCTTATATATAGTCTGTTCTTATTATAGTAATAGTTATATATATCTTTACCTTTAAATTTAGTACTATATATAAATATCTAGATTATATCTATAACTTATAGCTATCTATACTTAAAAGCAGAAAAAATAGTTTAGCTATTACTATTAGAAATAACTAAATAGAGTTTAATAAGACACTTAGACTATATATATTAATATATATTAATAGATACTAGGAAATTAAGCAGAATAAAAATATATAAAGCTATTCTTAAGGTTAATTTACTTAAAAAAAGCTTTTATAATAGCTTTATAAGACTCTATCTTATAATTAGCTATATAGCTCTATATAGAGTAAATAGAAATATATACTTACCTTCTATTAAGTACTTAGTAAGCTTAGAAGAGTTAAGGTTATATATAAGGTTATATAGTATATTCTTAGATATATTAGTTAGAAGAATAACCTCACTAATCTTATTAAGGATATAGATAGCTATAGTTATTAATATTATAGTCTATATAGAGATATTTATTAGTAATATATAGAGGTATATAAGAGATATAGAAATAATTAGAAAAAAGGTAGAAAGAAAATTTCTAAAAGGAGATAGGAATATATTACTATATATAGCAGTATATACTTACTAAGGTAATAGGTTTATAGAGAAAGGAAAGTTTATAACCTAAATAGAGTGGGAGATTATTTAATACTTAAGTGTAATAGTCTGTGCATCTCGCTAGCTAATTAAAAAAATCTATTTAGGGGTGTGTATAGATATATTCACTTTAAGAAGGCGTGTATGTAGTAGGAAAAAGTGTTTTGAGCCACTGGTCGCTGCGGACTTCCGTACGTCCCCCCTCCCCACCCTATCCCTGAGTTCGTCTTCCACGTCCTGTCGCTTCTCACTGGCTACCGGGGAACTCTACGGCTCCATCGGACTCCACCCATCCTCTCGGGCAGCCTACCAAACGCTGGCGTATCTCGCTCATCCGTTCCTGGCAACTGCGAGTACTTGGTCTCGTCTCGGGGTGTCAGTGGAGAGCGGGAGAGTCAGGAACAGAGCAATGGAAAAGCAGATGTAACAGAGACACGCAAGAGGATAGCAGGAACGGAAATGAAGCTGTTGCCTGTCAAATACACGAATGGGAAGATCAAGAGAAAGTCAATACACGAATGGGAAGATCAAGAGAAAGTCATAAGTGATTTCCACAGAGTTAAAGACTTTGGATGGGTATGGACAAAGACATCAAAGCCAGCTTGACGCACTGGACGACTTCAAGAACCATGAGGACGACGAGAACAAGGCGAGGACTCGGGAGTCTGTGTGGGCTGTGCGGCCAGGAAAAGATACCTTGCTCGTGCTCAGATTTACTTACACTGCGAATGTACCTATTGCGTAGGCGCAAACAGTACAGCATCTCTCAGTAAGGTACCTTAGGCATCCAATACTAAGGTACCACGGCTACTTACCCGACTGCCTACCTGCCTCCCGTGTCCTGAACCCCTGCCGGTGCTTGCTTCGGGACACTCTTTCAGAGGTTGCTTAAGGTACCTTCTGGCCCGCCTTGATTTTTCCCAGCACTCCTATTGTCTGGGCTGTCAATCTTCCCCCATCCCCCAATTCCCCCTATCCACACACACAACACCGCACGCCCAACGCCCCCCATACCCCTCGCTCGACCTGGAGGACCTGGACGGACCTCTCGACCTGGACCTGACCTGACCAGACCAGTGTGCAGAGCACTCCTGCAGTGCACTGAGAATCGACCTGCTGAACCCCGCTTGGCATTGAAAATCGCGCCGGGCCCCAGCTCTCATCTTCGCTCATTCCCTTCTCATTTTTCCCTGATCTCCTTCGCCTTGTCGCCCTCTTTGAATTCCATGCGCCTCGACCAAACCCTCGTCTTCGATACGTAAGATTCAAGGCTCAAGTGACTGTCAATCCACAGAGTCTAGCAATTTGTCCTCCAGCCCCGACCGACGCTGCTCGACTTCCGTCCCTCCACACGTGACACACCGGGCGTATCCGCCTCGCCCGTTCGCTACCATTTCATTACTCACCTGTCCCGCCCTCTCACAGCAGCTTTCAAACAACCAGTCTGCGAGGTTGATGGTTCCAATGCCCTCAACCTATTCGTTGAATATGTGAGGGAAGCATGTGTAAGTTTGGAATCTTTTTTTGATTTTTCTTTAATGTAAACAGGGAGATTTGGAAAGCTGTCGTTTAGACTTCTCATTGTTGCAAGTCGGCCTACAGCTATTCTCCCTTTTTCGCGGCCAAGAGGTGCCAAAATGCCCCGGTCTTGGCATCATCCACTGACGTCTCATAGCTCTCGAACAGATTCGAAATGTCGTGTATGTCTCAGCAATTTCTTTACTCTCGTCGACTTCCCTTTTAATTTGCTCCTCCGGTTTCTCCCATTTTGACTCGCATTTTGTCCGTCTTTGAGCGCTCCCATTTGGTCACACCATTACGTGCCTGTGTCTGCCTTTAAGTGTCACGATGCCCATTGGGTGCTTCTGTGGGCAGACATCAGCGCGTCTGCCCATACTCCAACCACCAAACACCTTCCTCACTTTGCGCTCGCGCTTGCGCTTTACCACCAGAATATCGACTAATACTGCGCAGTCTGCTATTCAGTAATCCTGTATGGTCGGGTGCCAATACAGTCCCTTCAACTATCATCAGAAACATCACCTCTCTTTCCGTACGTCAATTGGTCCTGGCCCTCGCCTCTGCTCTGAATCTTGCCTAACAGCAATTCACAGAAGGACATAGCATATCAAGACACCATCCTGTCAAATCTCACCACTTTGAGCAGTACGAACTCCGACACCCGGGATGGCATTATCAGAGGCCTTCTCTATGTACCCGACCTCAACGTGGCAAATCCGTGCTACCAACAACAGTACGACATAATTCCGCGAAACGCGACCACCCAAGAGAATCTTCCCCCTACGAACTACAACCTGATTGCTCTAGCGCCATGGTTCAACGCTACCTGCACGCAGGCATACCTCGCTTCTGCCCGCCTCGATCCAATCCGAGCCTTCATCTTCTACAGGCCGAACAACTCGACCAGAGAACCTCAAGGCGCTGATTCCCCGATATGGAACCTAGATGATGATGATGCGTGGCGTGCCCAGAACCGCTTTCCGGTATTCGCCATTCCGGGCGCCGAAGGTACGAAGATGATGCGGCAACTCAGTCTATACTCCGGAAACCTTTCGTCAGTACCCTTCGGAGACCAGATCCAGGACATATACGACCCTCACGACAATGATTTTGTACGCATTTGGACTGAGTTGACGGTGAAGGACCGCGACAGCGTACCTGCCATGTGGACATGGATTCTCACTGTCGTTGGCGTTGTTCTTTTCATTATCGCCTGTCTTTCGCTCACAATGCATCTTGTGCAGCGCAGACGAAGGATATCATTGCGGCGGAGGGTTTTAGACGGGGAGGTTGATCTGGAAGCCATGGGTATCAAGCGAGTGACAGTACCCCTCGACCACATCAAGACGTTCCAGCTGTTCACGTACAGCTTTCAGCCAGAAATGGTAAGCACGCCGTCAACAGCGAGACCGCCAAAGTCCGTCAGGTCCCCAAGAAGCCAACGAACGGTATCCGAATTTGCTGTGGCGAAATCGAGAGCTCGGAGATCCAGCATCAACAGCACCACAAGCACTGTTGCAACAAATTTCCAACCGCAGTGCCACATTTGCCTTGAAAACTACATTGACCGAGATTCAATCATTCGGGAGTTGCCATGCGGGCACATTTTCCATCCTCAGTGTATCGACGAATTTCTGAGCCTAAATAGCTCGCTATGTCCGATTTGCAAGAGGAACATGCTGCCACGCAGTTACTGCCCAAAAATCACCAATGGCATGGTGCGTCGCGAGCGGGCCGTTCGACGTTTGCGAGAGAGGGTGATCGTGGTCGAGTCAGACGATGAGGAAGAGGAGGTGAAGGTCAGAAGTTGGGGCAAGCGGCTATTCGGCACGGACAAAGCGGCATCATCCCCGAAGGAAACGCCGATGACACCCGTAACACCATCCAAGTCTCCGAAAACAGCTCAAGAGTCAGCGGGCGCTCCTACCCCTGCTCCGGCAGAGACGGAAGCTATGCGCAGGTCGACCCTAGAGCCAACTCAGGAGGAGCAAGAAGATTCACCAACAACCCATTCAGACGGACAAGAAGGAGCACAGTCGCAACCACAACTTCCCCGACCGGCCCCGGCAGCTTATCACGGCCTCAAAAACAAACGGCGAAAACCTGGTGGTTTACGACTCCGCGTGCCCGAGTCGGAGGATACTAATCAGCCCCATCAAAAGCCGGAAGGACGCAAGAGTCCCTCCGCCTTGGCAAGGGCTCGGATGCGGGCGCTCGCGGGTACACCGCTTGACGACCCGGACGGGCGGAACCCAATATGTATGTGTCCTCGAATTCAATGTGTCATCCCCCAACTAACGACTGACACAGGGAAACGCTACGTCGTCAAGGTGTTCCCGGGATTTTCATGAGCGGGCCAAAAACTGGAAGCATTTTCGCATGGTGCATAGGCGTTTATTTGGGTCAGGCAAACGTACTGCCTGCCTCAGGGTCATTTTGGAGGGGACTTGACGAAAACATGTTACAAAATCACGACGATCTCCCTGGTTTCAGTCACCCCTGGGTGACGGAGGAGATCTGCTACAATTCACATCACAACGGTTTTAACTGTGGCGGGCCAGGACATGGTTGGTACGGAAACATCTCCCTTCACGAAAGGGCTTCTCGAGAAAGCTCTAATATTTTGGATTGGATATACCCTGTGGGGAAGGACTTGAACGGCGAGCCGGCGGATGAGAAACATTTGACATCAAAAAAAGTTTTACGTCTATGTATAGTGATCAATGCCACCTATCGGCGAGTAAGGACGCCGGCCCTCTCGGCCCCACAAGCGTGCCGCGTCCTAAATAAAGACGATGATTGAAATCTTGACTTTCGTGCTGCTTCACAAAGAGACTGCAGTTTCCCACAAAGATCAGACAAACACATAACCGGCATTTGAAAGTGAAAGATTTCTTTTCCGATCAAACTGCTGACTGAACTTGAGGAAAGTGGTATGTATCGTTGCTGCGGCTGCTGAGGTACTGTTTCATCCGAAATCCTGCTGCCGTCTTTGTACCCGTCCCAAGAAAAGCTTGTTCAATCCGAACGCCCGCTCATCTCAAAACAGCATGTTTCTTGCGTGACGGAAAAGGAACATCCTAAATTTCAGCTGTTGACGTCTTGGCGATATCTTGGCATCTCTTAGCGCAATTGTTCTGTTTCCTTCCGCTGGTCTCAGCTTCCATAATCTTATGAGCGACCTTCAATCAACTTGTCGTCCTCTTTCGCGCCGCCTCTCGCTAATGCTTCGCGGATGCGATCGTTCTCGGCGGCGCGTATGCGCTGCCTGGCTTCCTCGAGCCGCTCGACGCCGCGGTCGATGGTCTCGATGTGGACCGTTAGAGGGATGGCGGCGGATGAGTCGCGGACGAGTTCGGGGGCGGCTACACGATCGCGGAGATCGCCGAGGCCTGCCTGGATCTTCTCGAGGTCGACGATGAGCGCCGATACCTGCGCGACGGCGGTGGTGCGCTGGCGGTCGACTTGTCGCAGTAGGGATAGTTGAGAGTTGAGGTTATGTAGACGCCTGTTGTTGGCGCCGACAAGCGTCCAGATGTTCCACAGAACCTCGTCTTTACGGGACTTAACCGAGTTCGAGGACTGTGTGACAAGCTCGTAGATGTGGTTTAGGTTCTCTTCGGCTTTTGTAAGCAGGAGCAGGACGCCTTGCGCTTCGACGATGAGCCCGGCGATGCGGTCTGACACCAGGGCGGTGTGTTCGATGTACTTGTCTAGGAGTCTGCGCTCCGAAAAAGGTGTCGCAGTGGGCGTGAATGGGTAAAAGAGCCAGTTGGTCCACTGTGAGACCAGGGAGACGTCGGTGTTGTCGGCTGTGGAAAGAGTGTCCAAATACCGAGAAGTCCAACGGTTGATGGAAATTACGGAGTCTACAGCTGAACCGACGTGGACGTTGAACTTCTGCAAGTCTGCAGCCGTTAAGCGTACGGTATCGATATAGTCGTTGAAATCGTATACGAGTTCTTCCCGCTGTGGCAGCTCGGAATAACGAACCATAGTGCGAAGGTCGCGAACAGAAGCCTCGGAGCGCTTCATCTCCATAGGTAGAGAAACGCCATCTGCACTGCGTTCGAGTACCTGCTCGAACTGCGATTGAACGTTCATCAGATCGTCGAACTCGACGTTGGCAGACCCGGCATCTTGATTTCCGCTGGGTAGGGGTCCTGGAGAAGGACAAAATGGAAGGTCAAGATATGCGGCTCCAGGGATTCGGCATAGCGGCGATAAAGACGTCGATATCGACTTCGTCACCATGTTTTGAAGCATGATAGAAGCGCCGAAGAAAAGCCAGACGGCAAGACACAACGCCAGGGGCTTCTGGAGATATCCAAGAGCCATGCCAATGACGTTCAAAGTCCAGGCCAAAATGCTGTATAGAGCGTTGGGAAGGTTCTGGGACAATCTCTCGAAAACTGGTCCAGAACGCTCGATCGAGTCTTCTCCATAGTAAGACCGTTCCCTCCTCGGATCGCCACGTCGCATGTTGATAGGACTTCCAGTACTTGCTTGATGTATTGCACGGCGACGGACATCCTGACGTCGGTGCGGATCATCGCCGGGTCGGATAGTTCGTGATGACCGGCCACTGCTTTGTCGCGGACTGCCGCCGGGGCCGGAGCTCATATGAATAGATGGCATGTAGAACTCCGGATCCGGTGATCGGCTGGGGTCCTGTCGGACCGTTGGTTGAAAAGGATGACGAAGAATGACGCGCTCATCGTCGGCCTTGTTCATGAAGTCCTGGACGCTGTGGTGAGATTCTTGAGAACCGCCGATACTAAAAGATTGCGATGGGATCTGAAAGGGTAATTGTGATGGGTCCGTAGAGTGAAAGCTGTCATCCTCATCGAGGTCGTTCAGAATCGAGGTGTCAAAGCTGTCGTTCTCACCACCTTCTACCACGCGCCAGGAGCTTTCGACCGGAAGCTCTTGCTCGCGTCGCGACGGCATTTTGGCTTTAGCTGCTGTATATAGGACTCAACCGATGAAATATAGGACTTGACCCAAGGGAACGATAAAGCATATGATATTGACGGCAGATGCAGTGTCCATGAGCAGCTCGACTCAACTCTGGAGGAAGCGCTGGGGGTGAACCCGGAATCGCGTTGACCGCGACCAGTGGCGAGATATATACAAAGGTCGCAAAATTGCGACCGCCTCTCTATATATGACTTTGACTGACTGCTCCAAATTTTTGCTAGTGAGTCATCAGCTCGGGAGCTAGTGACAGGAGCTAAATATAACGGTTTTGGGCAAAAGAGGTAGAGACACAGGGCGATCAATGTCAAAAGAGGATGTAAAGAATAAGTTCACGGGCATTAATAACGGCACCTTCTGGCGTCATAGGCTCCAGCGGCCTCCCCTTGCATGCGCAGCTGTCGGGGGGGGTAGCTTCAGGGACCATGTGGCAGCGTGACTCGACAGCGGTAAGCTTCGCTTCCCCGTTCACCAAAAGACCTGGACGGGACGGGACCTACCTATCCCCAGCGCGATCGGTGAAACATAAGACCGAATCCCGGCAACGGTATACCCGACTGGACTGACGACCCCAGAGGCCCTCCCCCGGGCACTTAGCACCAGCGCCTCACCACACGTCGTCTTGAAGTCAGTAACCTTACGTTAGCTTAGGTACCTGGCCTCACCTTCCAACGCCTCAGTATACCTTTACAACTTCGTGTCGCGCGTTGTTGGGGGGAAAAAACCACAACCAACCCCGTCCACACCACAAACACCCGCGCAAATTTGCCCATCATGACGATGGATCAGCGCGAGCTTGAGTCGAGCATCAAGCAGCTCACCAAGACCGTCCAGGCCAATGACCCTCCAGCCTCTGCTCTAGCTATCTTGGAGCGCCTCAAGAAGGAGGCTGCTCCCACCGAGGAGATGCTTCGGGTAAGTCGCTTTTTTGCATCCTATATTCCATGCGTAAAGGATTTGCGCCGTTTCATCGCAAATTGCCCTCTTTTGTTTTCTGCGCTTAGGAAGGAAACTGACTTATTCTCTCTCAGGCCACTCGCGCTGGTGTCTTTGTCGGCAAGCTTCGATCGAATACGAACAAGGACATCGCCCGCGCCGCGACCGAACTTGTCCACAAGTGGAAGAAGCTCGTCGAGGCCGAGAAGCAGGGCAAGCTGAAGAAGCAGTCCTCCCCCGCTGCCCCCTCGCCCACTACCGCCAGCGCCCCGAAGCCGTCGTCTTCCAAGAGCTCCTTAAACGAGCCTTTCAAGGGCAACACCGAGACTCGCCGCGCCAAGACGGACGGTGCCGACACCAAGCGCACGGGAGATAATATTCGCGATGCTTGCATCGAGCTCCTCTACAACGGCCTCTCCTACCGCTCCACGGCCTCCGTCACTGATGTCCTTACCAAGTCGGTCGCTGTCGAGCAAGCCGCCTTCGATCACTACAAGGGTGTGTCCAACACCTATCGCGACAAAGTCCGCTCCCTCTTCAGCAATCTGAAGGTGAAGACCAACCGAGAGCTTGGCGTTAACGTCATGGAGGGCAAGATTGCGCCTGAGCGGTTCGTCACCATGTCCCAGGAGGAGTTGAAGTCGGCCGAGCAGCGCAGAAAAGAGAACCTTCTTCAGGAGGAAAACATGAAGAAAGCTCAGGTTCCCATGGCCGAGAAGAGTATCAGCGACGCTCTCACCTGCGGCAAGTGCAAGCAGAAGAAGGTCAGCTACAGTCAGGCGCAGACCCGCAGTGCTGATGAGCCGATGACGACATTCTGCGAGTGCACTGTTTGCGGTAACCGTTGGAAGGTATTTCAAACCCAAAAATTGCTTCTCTACTGTTTTTGGTATCAAACTAACATTTCCAACAGTTCTCTTAAACCAGTACCCTTTGCGTGGAGGTTTTCTTTTTTCTTTCCATTGACGGCGTGATTTCGCTTATACCCCCGTCCTTTCAGCACGGGATGGTCTTGCATTTGGCACTTGGATAGTGCGTTCGGTTGGTTTGGAGTTGGGGATGAGGAAATAGGGCCTCCGATTTATCATGTTTCGCCAGTTTTGCCCTGGAAACAAAAAGCTTAAGCACACGTCTTTGCTGCTTCTCACGAGGGACTTGTATTCAGAACTGCACTCTAGGAAGGGGAGTTCAATAGATCCATAGCGCGCCGGCTTGAGATTAGGTGTCATCAAGAATTGCCTCTATGGCATTGATCATACATCGTTTTCATTTCTTAGCCTGGTCGATTTTGAGCACCGAGAACAGGTCAGCGGAGTGCTCGTCCTCCTCAAGCCCCATCTCCGCCACGTGCTTCCAGAATTTGCTCAGATGTCTGGTGCCGGAATCGCAGAGGACGGTGACGACTTGGCTTCCCTGAGGCAACTTCGACGCCGCAACACATGCTGCGACGCAGTTGACGGCACTGCTGCTACCCGCAAAGATACCATCATTCTCCACCAACCACCTAGCCATGCGACACGCTTGCTCGTCCGTGACTTTGATCGCATCGTCGATTAGTTCCCTTCCAGCCTCGAAGTTCTCCGTAATCCGGTTGATGCCGATACCCTCCACAATTGTGTCGACCTGCTGCCTCCGCCGAGTTCCCTCCTTCTCCGTGTTGGAGTACATGACACCATGACGAATCTTGTTGTACAGCCCGCTACCCTGGGGATCCGCCAAAACGACCTGCACGCCCGGCACATTGGCTTCCTCCTTGATATACTTGGCGACGCCCGCAATCGTCCCGCCAGTCCCCGCGCCGGCCACGAAGGCATCCAATCTGCCGCCGGTTTGGTACACAATCTCAGGCCCCGTAGTCGCAAAATGCGCCGCAAAGTTCGCGGGACTCTCAAACTGGTCTGCGAAGAACCCCACGCTGCCGTCGCCCGCCTTCGCAGCATGTTCCGCTGCGCGCCGCCTGGCTAGGTTGACAAAGTGCTCTGGCGACGCGATGGGCGCAGGCGGCACCCGTTCAACAGTCGCACCGAGGTGACGGAGCAAGTCGACCTTCTCCATCGCCATGTCGTTGGGCATGCAGATATGCGCGCGATATCCCCTGGCACGCGCAAGCGTCGCGAGTGAGATGCCAGTGCTGCCGACGGTGCCTTCGTAGATGGTGTCCCCGCGTCCTGGGACAAGGAACCCAGAAGCCTCACCCGCCTCGATCATGGACAGGGCAACACGGTCCTTGGGTGTGTTGCCCGCTGCGTTCAGGAATTCGGCCTTGGCGAGGATGGTGCGTCCCGTGGCCTCGCTGAGAGACCGGATCTTGATGAGTGGTGTATTTCCAATGGCGCCCGCAACACCGTCGGCGATGAGGGGCGGGTTCCATGCGCCGAGCGCCGAGGCGTCCGCATCAGATGCGGACTCGTGGTCTTCTAATCGCAACGGTGGTCCCCAGAGTAGACTGCTTCTCCTTGAGGGGTCAGTAGATGAGCCGCCGGCGCCTGTCCTCCGTGTGCGTCGGCGCTGATAACGGTGCTCGAGGTCCGGGTAAAAGTCTTTGAAGCCGAGTGTGACGAGGATGCCGGCGGCGAAGCAGAGCGTCAGTGCTGCGCCGCCATAGGCCTTGGGATGATTCTGAAGAGACATATTGTCTGTGTCATCTGTCGTGTTGCATCACGAACACCCCTAGCTCTTTCCTTTTTTGGTCGATGTTTGTTTCGATCTCGAATTTCTGAGTAAACAAGCGGTCGCGTGTGCATGAATTCACTTTACAGGGGAGTTGCCCGCTAAACGTGATGTCATTTTAGCTCTTTGGACCGGTCCCTGCTTCAGCCTCAACCATGCACCCGCCCTTAGCGACCACAATCAAAGCCACCCTCCCTGGACCGCCTGGAACGCACATCGGCGGATTAACACCTGCCCCGTACGCGAGGGAGCTCGGGCCATTACCGAACCTCTCTCTGCCCGCCAAATGAGGTCGATTTGCGATTTTGGGAAGGTTGTTGAAGGTTGTTGTTCAACTTTCCTCCTACCGTCCTGCGAGCTGGCGCCCATCTCCACGACCACTCCCATCCGGGATGGACTCCCCCGCCGTTACCCGCCTCTTCCGCGAGCTTTTTAGTCGACCGGCATGCCAATCGCCCAGGAATTGCACCACAGCATCCGTCCCGGCCCTCCGTCCACGTCCCCATCACAATACCGCGGGCGTACCGCGACATCAACGGCGGCACTATGCCGTCAAAACGACCTCGAACGAAAAAGGCAGCCGCACGAACGAGTCAAAATGGCAGCAGCGGACGTCCCTCATCCCCAGCGACCGTTCCGAGGAATTCGACAACTACTCGACGCTAACCTCCACCGACCTGGCCGCCCGCGCCACCCGTCCGCGCAAGGTCAAGATGCTGACTCGCGACTTCATCGAAGACAGCCTGTATAACCCCGCTTACGGCTACTTCTCCAAACAAGCAGTCATCTTCTCCCCGGGCCAGCCCTTCGACTTCCCCTCCTTTAAAGACGAGCCCCAGTTCTATCGCGAACTGGGCCGGCGGTACACCGAGTTCGAGGACGACCTTGACGAGCACGAGGGTAGGAACGACGCCCGCCCGCTGTGGCATACCCCGACGGAGCTTTTCCGCCCCTACTACGGCGAGGCCATCGCCCGCTACCTCGTCTCCAATTACCGCTTGACGACGTACCCCTACCACGACCTGATCATCTACGAGATGGGCGCCGGCCGCGGCACCCTAATGCTCAACATCCTCGACTACATCCGCGACCTCGACCCGCAGGTGTACGCCCGGACGCAGTACCGCATCATCGAGATCTCCCCCTCCCTCGCCGCCCTGCAAAAGCATCATCTACTGTCGACGGCCGAGTCGAGGGGCCACGCCTCCAAGGTCGAGATCATCAACAAGTCCATTTTTGCGTGGTCGGAGCGGGTCCCCTCGCCGTGTTTCTTCGTCGCCATGGAGGTCTTTGACAACTTTTCTCACGACTGCGTGCGGTACGACCTCGCGACCGAAGAGCCGCTGCAGGGATCGGTGCTGATTGACGGCGACAACGACTTTTACGAGTTCTACTCGTCCCAGTTGGACGACGTGCTGGCGCGTTTTCTGAGGGTCCGCGATGCGGCCACAGGGGGTCGGTACCCGACGCCCTACCCGACCAACCGCTTCTTGCCCAATCTGAAATCGCGGATGCCGCTGATGCCCAACTTGTCCGAGCCCGAGTACATCCCCACCCGTCTGATGCAGTTCTTCGACGTGCTCGAGAAGTATTTCCCGGCTCATCGGTTGGTGACGAGTGACTTCCACTCCCTCCCGGATGCTATCCCGGGTCTCAATGCACCAGTCGTCCAGACTCGTTACGAGCGGAAGACGGTGCCCGTCACTACGCCCTTAGTATGTGCCAAGCGAGCCTCTGTGAATTAAAAATATGCTAACAAGTGAAAGGTTCACCAAGGCTACTTTGACATCATGTTCCCGACTGACTTCCACGTCATGGAGACCATGTACCAGGCTATCACGGGCAAACTCACTAGGCTCATGTCGCACGGAGACTTCATGAAGCGCTGGGCCTTCCTCGAGGACACCCAGACGCGCAGCGGAGAGAACCCTCTGCTGACCTACTACCAGAACGCGAGTGTTCTGGTCACTGTTTAAATAAACCATGTATATAGAAAGGACATATAGCCAGCCGTGAAACAGTTTCCGCGATGACATAATGAAACCACATTCATCTCGCTTTAGTCGTGAGAGGAACAACCTTTTGATTTTTCTTCAGACTACTCCAGTATGATCATCCACAGATTGACAACAAAAACCTTTCCGACCATTTCCCTTATCCGTCTAGTTCCTCTTGAACAAAAGTGATTTTGCCAAGCATGCATCTACAGCACACATGGCGGGGAATATTTCATCATGCTCAAATATTGAGTTTCTCCTTGAGCCACTTCTCCGCGGCGGCAACCGCCTCATCGATGTTTTCGGCGTTGGTTCCCTGTCCTTGACGGACGGGCTCCTTACCGCCAGCCTTGCCTCCGATTACTCCAGTAACCTGAGAAGCCCACTGCTCGGCAGTCACACCTTGAGATGAGAGATGCTGTATCCCGGATTAGCACATATCCAACCATGAAGTGTTTTGAGTAAACCTACCGTTCCGACGTAGACACCGTGGGCGACGGCGCCCTCACTCTTGCTACCGCCAAACAGGTATACGGAGCGCACCTTGTCTTTGGACTGGAAGTGCTTGACAACCTCGCCAATAGCCTTGGCGTTAGCAGAAATGGGGAGCTGGCCAACGAACCACTTGGAGTCCTTGTTCTTATCAAAGTGACCAACAACTGTATCGAGGGCGATCTTGGCCTCGGCCTTCTGCCGCTTCTTCTGCTCATCAGTGACAGTCTTGACGATCTTCTCGAAACGTTTCTTGATATCCTCCTTGGTGAGGGTGGAGATCGTCAGCTGGTTAAGCGCGTGTTGGGTGGTCTTAATCTCTTGCTCCTTCTCGAGGCCGAAAGGCATCGCCTCGAGAGTATCCAGACGCTTGGAGAAGTCGTTGGCCTCACGCTGGACCTGGTGGGCAGCGTCGCCAGTATATGCAATAATACGGCGAATACCCTTGGCAATACCGCTCTCCTCCACGACGACGAGGTCCTTGATGAGGCCGGTTGACTCGACGTGGGTGCCACCGCAGAACTCAACGCTGTACTTGCGCCATTCGGGGTTCTTGGGGTTGGCAAGCATGGTGTCTACATCGACGCCAACCGAGACGACACGGACGGGGTTAGGGTAGGTTTCGCCGAAAACAGCGCGGACACCCTCGATGCCGCGGGCGAGGTCAAGGTCGACTTCCTTGGCGTAAATTTTGCCGTTTTGCCTAATGTAGCTGTTGGAGAAATCCTCAATCTTCTTGAGCTCAGAAATCGTCACTCCAGTCTTGTGCGAGAAGTCAAAACGCAACTTCTCGTTGTCAACTAGAGAACCCTTCTGGTTGATGTCATCACCGAGGACCTCACGGAGAGAGTGGTTCAGAATGTGAGTACCGGTGTGGTTGTTGCGAATAGGGGATCTCCTCAACTCATCGTACTCACAGATTACCTCGTCGCCGGATGACAGTGCGCCGTACTCGAGGTAACCATTGTGAACAATGTAACCACCAAAGTTCTGGACGTCCAAAACCTTGAACTCAGCAACGTCGTCAATGACGATGCGTCCAGAGTCAGCGACCTGTCCACCTGATTCGGCATAAAAGTTGGTCTTGTCGAGGAGCAGGCCTAGTGGGGTCTTATCGGCGAGGTCCTTGGTAGACTTGACGAAGCCCTTGCCGTCGTAGATGATCTGAACCTTGCCCTTCGCGTCACCCTTCGTGAACTTGGCCTCGTCATCTGTTCTTGAGATGTTGAGCTCCTTCTCGAGCTCAGCGATCTGGTGGACATTCAACTTGGCAAAAGTCTGAACAGCGCTCTTCACGACCTTGCTGGCCTCGCGAGCCTTTTCCTGGGCCTCCTTGACCTCGTCCTCGTCAATCTCAAGCTTGCGCTCCTCGGCCATGAGCTTGGTCAGGTCGACGGGGAAACCAAAAGTGTCGTACAATCTCCAGACAACGGCACCAGAGAGCTTCTTCTCGCCCTTCTTGAGAGCATCCTTGGCGTACTTCTCGAACTGGGCCTCGCCACGGTCCAGAGTGCGAGCAAAAGCCTCCTCTTCCTCGTCTAGGATTTCCTTGATGTCCTGCTGCTTCTTGACAATTTCGGGGAATTGTCCACCCATCTGATCAACCAGCGCGGGAAGAATCTTGGAGAAGAACGAGCCAATCTCGGCATTGAAGTACTTGCGGGCATATCTGACACCGCGACGCAGCACTCTGCGGACGACGTATCCACGGCCGTCGTTGTTGGGAACGGCACCGTCGGACATAGAGAAGGTCAGAAGACGAATGTGGTCGGCAATGACACGATAGGCAGTATCGATGCCGTCAGCATCGTCAGCGCCATACTTGTCTGTGTATGTCCTTGCGCCAGTAACTTCCTCTATCCTCTTGAACAGGGGCGTGAAAATGTCGGTGGCGTAGTTGGAAGTTGTATTCTGAAGGGCGGAAACCAGGCGCTCAAAGCCCATACCAGTATCGACGTGCTTAGCAGGCAGAGACTTCAGGCTCTTATCGGCCTGACGGTCGAACTGGATGAAAACGTTGTTCCAGATCTCCACAACCATGGGGTCGTCCATATTCACCAAATGGGCGGCATTCCGGCCGCCAATCTTGTCGTAGTGAACCTCACTGCAGGGGCCGCAAGGACCTTGGTCACCCATCTCCCAAAAGTTGTCCTTCATGTTGCCAGGCAGGATGTGGTCGTCGGGGACACCGCAGGCTTGCCACAGCTGCTTTGCCTCCAGATCCGGCTCGAGACCCATCGCGGGGTTGCCCTCAAAGTAGGATACGTAAAGACGGGCAGGGTCGAGACCATAAACCTTGGTCAAGAGCTCCCAGGACATCTCAATAGCCTCCTTCTTGAAGTAGTCGCCGAAAGACCAGTTGCCCAGCATCTCAAAGAACGTGTGGTGATAGCTGTCTTTGCCGACATCGTCGAGGTCGTTATGCTTGCCACCTGCGCGAATGCACTTCTGGGAATCGGTAGCACGCTTCAGAGTGTACATAGGATCAGCCTTGGAGATCGTTCCGAGGAAGATGGGCTTGAATTGGTTCATGCCCGCATTGGTGAAGAGTAAGGTGGGGTCATTGTGAGGCACGACGGAGGAGGAGGGGACTGCGGAAATAACATGAAGGTCAGCCAATTGAAGGTTTGCAGTCAGATGGATTTAGACAGCGGAAAGACGCGATATCAGCGACGCAGGCGTGTACGTGAGGCTGCGTTGTGGTGCTGGTTCTGGAAAAGTGGTGATATCGTACCAATGGTGTGGCCCCTCTTCTCGAAGAACTCGAGGAAAGTCTTTCGCACATGGGCGCCAGGCCACTGCTGCTCAGCCATGACTGCAGTGCGCGAAGTCAACGAAGAGTAAAAGCGCCTTTGCCAAGGGAGTGTACTCGATGCGATTAGTCCAGACGGGGGCGTGACGGACTTCGTCTGGAATCTGACCGGCGTTCGAGTCCAAAAATTGGCAATGGTGGTGGTGGAATTGGTGGGGGATGGCGAGGGGGAAATATCAGGGTCGCCGGCGCAGCGATGGTGACTCTTTTGGCGGGACGAGCTTGTTAGTGTTAGTGCCGCAGATGGTGCTGATGCATTGCCTCGGACTTGGGGTAGGAGGGGTAGCAGCGGCGATAGTAGAAGCGGGAGCGCGTGCGGGTGCTGACGGAGCGCAGGCGTGGCTGGCGAGGGGGAGGTCCCTTCGGTGCTTTTGTAGAAACTTCTACAAGAACCTGAATGAGTCAACTGCGGTACAAAAGCGCCAGAGCTCCCCGTCGCCTGCCCGCCACAGCTGCAGCTCCGCGCCAGCGAACGCGCCCATAGCATGAGCACGGCAGCAGCAGCTTTGGTCATTCCCACCACAAGACAACCGGCGTATTGGGAATCTCGACGCAACCGTCGACTTATCTCCTCTTTTTCTCACCTTTTCAGGCGCCTCTCGAACAAACTTGAAAGAAGCTTCAGCTCCCGCCACGAACGACACAAGCCTTGCAACTTTCCTTTCACCAACACGCCTTCAATCAGGATCCAGACCTAGACCGGAGTGCACCCGACCGAACCTTGACCTTGGCCGGTGTCGATTGCTCCCTCCTTCTCACTCTCACCTGTCGTCCTCGGCAGGATATTCCTTACCACGCCCACCTTCGAGGGTCGACCTGCCTCCCTCCGCACCCGATTGCGGCGTCGGTCGTCCTACGCTGTCTTTTACGTCTGTGTCTCGCCCTGCTGTGATCCTAGTGGTCGGCTTCCGGCTTTGCGTTCAATTGAACATTCTCGTCGAAGCTGGTGCGTTGTGGTTCGCCCCCGGTCGCCAGTCGCGGAAACGAGTTTGAACGTGTTCGGAAAGTTGATAGGGCGGCAGAGAGAGTGTTCTAGTGCAAGCTCGCTCGCTTCTGGAAGGGTCCCTACTAATGTTGCTGCACGGGGCGCAACCCCCCTCCCACGCGCTGGACGCCCACGCGCTGGAGGCGGATCAGCACCAACACCAGCATAGGCAGCTGAGGCGCAAGAGGAAGGCCGAGTCTCAGGACAATGAGCGGTTGTCCAAGAGACTCAGTCTTTTGAATTTGGGTGAGTCAAAACAATCCACGTGGAATTAACGAGTCGGAACGAATTGCTGACCCCTCATCAGAAAAGAACGGCCAGAAGCTCTACGTCCCCGTAGAAACCCCTGCCGCTTCATCAGCGTCACCCGACGTAATTCCGTCAACTTCTTCAGAACCAACTACAGCTCAAAGTAGTCGTCGCCGTCGCGACCGCAAACCTCCCGCCGACGAGGAGATGATGCAGCTTGATGATTCAAAGTATAAGGTCTACATCTACGATATTGACGACGAGCTCTCCTCTTCGGAGAGCGAACCCGACGACGGCAAGCTCGTCTTCCTCCCGGACATTGAGAAGCATCTGCGCGCCACTCGCATTCCCCACTCCGTGTTCGCCAACGACGAAGGCCAACTCGCCGGCATGCAGGTGGTCCTCTACAACGAACCTTCCTCTCTCACCGTTCCGCAGGAACAAGACAGTGTTCGTAAGGCCATTGTTGAGTCCCGCACGCGCATGCGCGAGAGGCAGCGGCTCGAACGTGAGGGCAAAGGCGAACCGGTACAGATGCCTCCGCCTTTCGTTCCCCCGCAACAATACATTCCCCCAACGAGTGCTGAACCCTTCGCCGCGGAGCCGGCACCTTCGGCGCACGACCCCGATGCGATGGATATGGATTAGGAGTACCGTCAGGCAAGTGAATAGTTGTGCATGTACATACGATGATACCCACGACGGTCAATGGGCCCGGACCATGGACTCGAGGCATATTCAGCCGAGTCAGCGAGGCGTTTGTTCATGGTATCATTTTCGATCTTTTTGTTATGGTTGCTACTATGTATGATTTTACAATAGTTAGAATTCATTCTTATCGAGGCATCCAGCCTCGCCATTGCACTCGGACATCCAGCCTCCTAATGCATCGAGAAGAAATATAAAGTCCCTTAATCATGAAGCTCGCAGTCGTCACCTTATCTTGAATCAGCAAATGCTCTCCCTCGCTCTCCAAGCTCCACAATGCAGCAGCAGCAAGAAAATCACTGCGCTCTGTAAGGGTAACTTTGTCCAGTGTGATTCGCCGGCACGGCAGCCGGAGGCGGAGGCGGAGTGACGCCGTACTCCTGAGAGGGATCAACCTTAGAACCTCCATCGGGCGGAGCGTACATAGGCGGCCTGGCGGCGTTGGGGTCGTACGTCGGCGGAGGCATGCCCTGCATCCCGTAGTAGCCGCTCTGTTGCTGGTTGTAGTAATCCGGACGGTAGTTCTGATACGAGGCCTGCGGCCAGGTGTAGCGGCTGTCGACGCGGGCGAGCTGGGCTCTGCTGAATAGCCAGCGGTGGTAGCCCAACGGCAGGAGACCCTTCTTGAGTCGCCTCTTGCCGTGCATGTAGCCGATGATGAGGAAGGCGGCAAACAGCGTTGTCAACCCCAGAAAGACGGACCACTTAACAATCACGCCCGTCTATGACTTTGTGTCAGTAAAAGGGGTGCGTTCTCGACGATGGACGATTGAGTGAAAGAGGATAGGACTTACCCGACTGTACCACCACGGAATAGCACGTCCATTTTGAATAACCCAGCCCGGGGGCAAGTCGTTGGGGTTAACGACAGTCTGTCTCGCCTCCAACATGGCGTATGCGATCATGATATGTGTAGTTCGTTGGGATGATGGGAAAAGTAGCGACCGTCGCCCTCGCAATTCCTCCCTTTTCCTGCCCTTCTAAACCCGAGCGAGGTCTCAACACCGCTCGCTCGCTGCCGTCGCTTTCGTGGCGTTTCTTTCGCAGTGTTTGTAGTTTATGCTTTATCTGGTGATAGGCCGCAGATCAACTGCGCCGATATCCTTCGTGACGTTGTGTTAGGAGCAACGCCCAAGATCCAGGCCAAGACTGAGGTTGGTACGAGAGTCGATCTATTTGAGGCAGGTCAAGGACTGAAGACGGTTGAGTCTGGAAGAGGTTCAGGGACCTTAAAGAGTGAGAAGAGGCAATAAACCAGGACCTGGAACCCAACCACCCATACAAAACCAGTAACACCATGGATTTGCTCGGACATGGGATGCCGGGTTCGCGGCCATGCGTGCCCGCGCGCCCGCCAACTCTCTCTCTTCGGGTCCCCATTGTTGGCGGTTGTTGTGGGGGAAAAGGGGTGGTTGGACAGTGGGCTCACTCTTGGTGGGCTTTTTTTCCCTTTTTTTTTTCCCCCGGCTGCTTCAATGAACGATGGGGGCTTCTGATTGGACGGACGTCTGCAGAAAGCTTGTCGGGGGAGCGACGACGGGGCCTGCAGTCTGCGGCAGCGCTGATGCACCAGAACCGTTTCATCGCCCTCGGGCCCGACGACCGACGAGGCTTAGCAGGCGGTCTCTCGCATAGGAGAAAGAGACAGCAAATCTAGTTTGCGCAGTTTTGTCCAGCCAAAACCGCGAGAAACAGGGCAAAACACCATACTACCATCCCGGCGGCACCCGCAACAACAATCCAGCTTTCGAAGCCGATCAGCCGCTCTTCGCTTCCCGCGGCCCGACAGTCGTTGCGTAGATCACAACAAATCAACTTCGGGTGTTTTGATGTGTTTTGCTTCGGGACCAACTCACCTTACGTCATTTGATATGGCCGCTTTGTTGTAAGAAACGGTCACATGGTGTAAGCATCATCCTATGTGTCCCTCGGAACGACACACAACGCGTGACAACCTTTTTCAGCTGCCTCATCGCCCAGTGCAACCCCCCCCCCCCCGACTTGGGTTACTATCCATAGATGATGGCTGTGAGCGAGCGAACCTGAGTAGTTACTAACAACCCAACATGGCATGCCAAGCAATCTGGACGGGAGACATAAATAGGCTTACACGGCTGTTAGCAACTACCTCAACACAAGGCCCCCTCGCGATAACTGTCGAGTGGCCAGGAAGATCGGATCAATCGGCTGCGTCAGCTCATGGTCCATGCCGCACAGCGGTGCATGGATGTGTCGTTCTTCAACTCTGTCCAAGGTGGCAACAAACATGGTGGGTGGCAAAAGGCACTAGAAGAACGTGTGATGTGTGTGTGTGTGGTGCCTATGGTTATGCAGTGGTATGTGCAGAAGTAGAAGCCTTTGATACATCTTGCCTGTCATTGTATCTTCAGACCAAAAAAAGAAAGAAGAGTGTCAACTCTGCTTGATGAGCGAGATGAGGCTTAGACACATGCGTAGGGCGAAGCTTGATCCTTGTTTCAAGGTCTCTTGATCGACCTAGATGTCCTCTTCTAGGTTAGTAGCATAAAGTTCCCCTTAAATATATACTTATAATAAGATATACTTCCCAAAGGAGGGCCTAGATATTCTCTTCTTTAGTCTATTAGACTATTAATGAAAATCCCAGACCCAACAGCTTGCCAATAAAAGCATAGGCACAGGCACAATAAATAGAGTTATGCTCTCCATTTTCATCTCGTTCTTCCCCCAAAGTGGGCTGCATACTCGACTACCTTCTAGTGCCTTATAGTCGTAGGCAACCGCCTTGCTGCTAAAGTCAATCCAGCCGGTTCACTTGGTGGCTTGATCTCGGAACCTCTTCGGACGGAACCTCTGCCGCAGCATGGTGTGTGTATGTGCATGTCTACACAAGACAATTCCCGCATTCGATATAGGTGGCCCAGGGTCGAGATAGACAGCGAATGCCTTCAGTATGTAAACATTCTTCCAACACCGGAGGATCTCGAGCTTCAGCCTAATCAGAGTCCTCCGAGCGCGGCAACGTCACGGAAGAAGTTGCTTAACTCTCTCTTAAACTCCCAACGACGCGACAAAAGTCCCCCTCTAATCATCCGTCCCTCCACCATCCCGTACTCTCATCGTAGCCAATGATATCGAAATCAACATTCATACTCCTCAGCATCGTCTCCATCGTGAACTGCTGCGAAACGTCAGTAAACCGCCCTATCCACAATCTGCAAGCCCATCCCGCAAGCCTCACCTCGTCTTCTTCGTCATCATCACTGTCTCCACCGTTCTTCTCGCTCCCGTCTTTCTCGGCCCTGACTTTATCATCGCGATTCCCGTCACGATCTCGCCCAGGTCGTTCCTCCCCATCCATCATCCGTGCCGCAAAACTCTTCTGCTCCTCGCTCCTCATCTTCCTCCAATTCTTCATCCCCCCCATGACTGTAACCCTATCCCTCGAAGCTCCGAACACTTCCTCAGCAGCCAATCGGCTCGCAACCCTCCATTTGCCAATCAGCTCATCCAGCTCCCCATCCGTCTCGGCCCCGGACGCTCTGCCCCGGATCCGTTCGGCTTGTCTGATGATTTCCTGGCGACCCTCCACCTCCCTGGCACTCCTAATCCCCACCGGTTTCGTGTCGGTGACGGTAGACGGTAAGAAATCTTCTTTCTGCTGCTGCTGCGGGCGCGATAAGCTGAAAGGGCGGTGTCGCGCAGGCGTGCTGAACTGCTGCTGCCGCTGCTTGGCCGGGGTTAGGTGTGTCTCGATTCGTCGTGTCGTCGCGCTGCCGCAGGGTTGGACCGATGGCGAGCCTGTGTTGGTCGCATTTGGTCGGGGTGACGTCGTTCCGTCCTCCGTCGCGGCCGGATCTCGCCTGACCGCGGGGGACTTGAAGGGTTTCCGAAGGGCCTCATTTGCGCTATCGAGCCGTCGCCTCTTGGACCCTGGGGTGTACATCGAATTCGATCGTAAATGATTGGCTTTTATTAATTTGGATGTCGCGTCAAAATGTTTCGTTTCACTAGCGAAATGGTTGGCAAAAACCAAGGTGAGCAGGTCAATATCGTGGGAAGGTGTTGTAGGAAGCTTTAGGCCACTGACATCGTCCCCAAATATGACTGCCAAATGATGAACGTCCACACTTATTTGTTAGTCACCCTTTACATACACATCCAAGTTTTGCCCAGTCCTGACAACATAATGACCCACCGAATCATTAAATGTTAAATTTGGTAGTCGTCTCGAAGACACGGCTGCCAAGATCTTGGCCTCAAGTCATGCCCCTCACGTTACGGACGAACGAACACATAGGGCTGACAGTAAACATTTATTCCAGCTGGACCACTGCTTAATACTCTACAGAAACACCAAACGCCCGAGATCTTCCAGCTCTCTCGATCAGGCTAGAATCTCTTTGATCATCTCCCATGTCCCATACGCTCATCAAACCCTGTGAGCCGTCTCGAAGATGATAAGCCGTCCCCAACCATTCCAACGTCAAATTCAAAAAGAATAAAAAATAAAATACAATAAAACAATACTTTGTCCATGTCCCTTTTTACGCCTCCATAATGCAGTTTGACATTCCATCAACTTAGAGATATAGAAGAGAACGTGGACTAAACCTTGCGTGACGCTAATGCCGTTAACTGAAATGAAAGAGGTATCCTAAAACCAAATGCACTCCGTGATTGGCCAGAAGGAAGCCAGAATGCATATCGAATGGCACAGATAAGCGACAAGGAGGATGAGAAAGATCAAGAGTCTACCCGGACCCTTTTGGGCTCATTGCCGGCCTCGGGGCCGTCATGCGGCCCACTCGCACTGATCTCGGGACTCTTGCGCTTGGTGCTGCCGGAATTGTCGTCCCTCAGAAAACTGGGACCCGAGCCAACCACAGGAGTCGCGAAATTCAGTGGACTGGGCAGCGTGTTGTTGTCACTGCCACCGCGTGAATACCACTCGGGATAAAAGCTGCTGGGGCTTGGGAGAAACTCGTTATTGAGAAAACGTGAAGGGAGGGCTGAGACGGGGGTGTCGATGTTCATGTTGCTGCTCTGCTGCTGAGGCGGAGGACGGGCAAACGGGTTGGGAGGACCCGTGGCACCGGCCGACAGGAGCGTTTGAGCCGATGGGGATGGCGGTGGGAGCACCATTCCGGAAGAGTGCGAATCGGATGCATGGCGCCGAGTCGTCTGGGATGTGGCGTCTGTCGAGTTGCGAGGAGAGTTTGACTCGGCAGTTGCGCTACCGCCATCCGAAGGTTCGTCGGGAATCTCCACCCTCAAACGGGGACGCGCACCACCTCCAATCTTCATACTATTGGTGCGAGACGGTGGAGTGAACGTTGTCTCTGGGATAGACGATACTGAGATGTTGCGAGACTTATTTCGCGACTGAGTGCTGGCACGCTGAGGCAAAGGCGGGGAAGACGTAGAACCGTTGGTCCTGGAGACTGCGCCAACATCGACTGACTGAGCGCGATTAGACTCAACCTTGATGACCTGATCGTGCAGCTGGGGACGATTAGCATCCCCCTTCCCGTTGTTCTGGTCAGAAGCGAATGAAGCTAAATGCTGAGACAATATCGAGCGGTTCTCATCAATCGGCGTGAAGATGCTGTGCTGCTTGCGCTGCGGTAGCTTCTTGATCGCGCTCTCAGTGTTCAAAAGAGGTGGCTGAGGTCTGTCTTGCGGCTCGGATCGGGGTTCCATAGGTGCCGGCATCGCGGTCTCCTGCGCTTGAGGCGGCGGCGGCGGCGGTTGCTGCTGCTGCTGCTGCTGCTGAGGTTGAGGCTGGTGCTGAGGTTGAGGTGACGGGTGCGGTTGCTGCTGAGGCTCAAGCTGCTGAGGCTGTGACGGCGGGGGCGAGATGTGCGGTGGCTGAGGAGGCAGCTGCTGGGTAGGAGGCCGCGGCGGAGATGGAGAGATACGAGATACCTGGGGTCCAGGTCCTTGGGGCGGCCCTTGCTGTTGCGGGTAATTGGGTGGCATGGAAGAACGGCGCTGCTCCTCGATGTACTGCTGCATATGTGGATGATGGGTGTTCGGCGGGTACTGATGATACTGGGTGCCGTGATGGGGTAATCCGTGAGGCATGTTAGGCGGCATACTGGGCTGGTTCTGGGGGTTGTAGATAGCCGGGTTGGGCATGTAGGCGAAGCCGTTAACGGGAGGTTGCTGAGATCCAGGAGGGCCGACAGGCTGAGGGCCCATGTTCGGACCCATTCGACGAATGTCTTGCCTAGAGGCCGGGCGCGATCCCATCTGCGGCTGCGGCGTATGCCCGCGTTGCACGGGATGGCCAGGGTGTTGCGCAAAAGGCATGCCGTTGGGAATAGGCGGTGATGCAGAAGGAGTGTGGTGTCGCATGTGGGGGAACGGCGCTTGTCCTTGGAACTGAGGCGGAATCATTTGTGACTCCATGGGCTCTCCGTGAGGAGGCGTTCCGTCACCTTCCTCATCCTCATCCTCGTCATTGCCGCCGTTGAAATCGGAAGGGCCTTTATGCTCGTTTGGACCACCGTGCTGGAGGAGAATCAGCGCTCCGTCGTTTGAGATCATGGATGCGGGAGTGTCTTACATAGGTGTATCTGGTGATCATCTCACGCATATCTGTTGAGGAATACTCGTACAGCTTCTTGTTGCTGCCGAAGATGAAGACGGCGACGTCCACCGAGCAAAGGACGGAAAGCTCGTGTGCCTTCTTGAACAGGCCGCCCTTTCGCTTGAGAAAGGTGCTTTGCGCGACGCAGTAAGTTAGCGATAGGTTACGACGTGCTGTGTTCGCGCGGGGTTCGTAGGCTTACACAGAGCGATTCCTATCATCCTTGATGGCTTTGATCTCGATCTTTCTGCGTCCCATTTTGAATGCGGGTGCTCTAGGGAGCTACTGAAGAAGGCAGAGGGTAGAAGGGGTTAGAAAGGAAGTAGTTGAGCCGGGCCGAGGTCGAGGTCGGGGCAACGACTTCGAGGAATTGGCGATATCGCGGCGGCGACGAGATGTCAGGCGGTGCGTCGACTGTTCGGGGTGTCGAACGTCTTCAGCTTGGACTCGCGAGACAAGTTGAAGCTCGGGCGAGCGAGCTGGGGTTTTGAGGAGCAACAAGCTTGGCTGTTCAAGAGCAGTTGGGAAACAAAAGTTGGCCGGGGAGGGCTGATCGTTTTTATCTAAATGGCCTGTCTCGTGGGCTGCTGTTCCCGACTGATGATCTGTCAGTCAAACCTGGCATGGACAAGGCTGCGCATCCCCAGGGTCGAGGGTATCTGAAGCGATGCAGGCTTTGGGTTTGGAGCAGGGGAGAGCAACTCAGAAGCATCAATAACGTACATTGATCCCATTACAAGTGCAGACGCGACAGGTCTGGGATAGACAGGCGTTGTGGTGCAGGTCGATGGGGCTGAATCTGGCGTGGATGATTCTAATAATAGACGCGATCGTGTTCACTTTCTGGGTGCGCGGCGGGAAGACAGACAGAGGAGGGAAGGGGGAGGGAATGGAAGGTAAATGAAAAAAAAAAGGGTGGTGGGAGCGGCACAGTAGTTAGGTCGGTCCAGTTGCAGCGAACGGTAGGAGCCAGTCAGAGGAGCAGAAAGAGGAGGCCCAGCTTGATGACTTTAGAGAAAGGCAGAGCCAGAGCCAGAGCCAGAAGTGCGATTGGGACGGGAGGGATTGGAGTCTTGTTGGAGACGATGGAAGGGACTTGGAAAAAAAATTGGGCGGGGGTATGCTCCAATACCCTGCGTGTGGAGCATGGCAGGCAGCCCAGGCCCCAGGGCATGACGGGCCAGCGGGCCACCTACCTAGTTTTGTCTCCAGGCCCTGCACTCTCTCCTGCACCACTCCCGCATGCTATGGGCACCTCAGTCCTTACTGCGTACCTCCCTGGGCTCCCCAAGTGCCTACCTTAGAAGAAGGAAAGTTCCTGATAACTGCTATTGGAACCTGACAGTCTTGACTCTCTCTACCTACGCCTAAACCTCCCACCTCCAGCTCACGCTTCCGTCCTCACCACCACCGACAAGGCAAGGTCGCGAAGACCCTTAACGTCTTCTCGCCTCGTTGGTGTATGCCATATTTTTAATGACTGGGGGTTCCTGGTGGCCGTTGCGGACGGTCGTGAAACGACAACCTGAGAAGGCAGGGAATGAGATATAGGAGCTGATGCTGTCCCCCCGCACTGTCTAAACCTGCGACATGATGTAGCTTTACCGTGTGCAAGTGCAATCTCCACTGGTGCTCCGCGCACTGTGTCAGGGTCTGGTGGGTCCCGAGGTACTAGTCCCAGCACGGGAAGGTATCGGTTCAGATGTCGACGGCGCGGCGGCTAAGGTAGTGAGACATTGCAGAAAAGATACCTATGGCAGGTGTCGACGGGCCTGAGGTGCGTGCCTGCGACGGTGCGGTCTGGCAATAAACTGCGGATACCTCTTGACTGACCTACCTAACCTCCTATCCGTCTCGCTGTTTCGACTCTCGAAAGGACCAGCAAAGAAAGCATTAACTGCGGCAAGAAAGCCTCGACTCCCATCCATAAATCCACAACTCCGCCGTCTGCATCCCCGCGACACTGGACTGGACTGGACTGGACTGGACTGGACGTGACTCGAACTCGATTTCATTCATGGCGCGAGACACCGGAGCCATTGCCGGACCCTCCCTCCTTGAACCTTACCTCGCCTACCATCATCAACCCAATATCCCGTCATCGGTGACGGGGACCTGCTTACAGCCCCAAACCACAAAGCACAAGCACAGGCACAGGCACATGCATCAACTGTCATCCACCACCAAACTACGTGCCCGGGCCGCAAGTTGAGCCTCTCTTCTTTACTCGCCGCCGCCGTCGCCGCCGCAGGAACGAAGTCTTGCAGCCAAGCATAGCCGTTATAAGCAAACTTTCACCATACCACTTAAGCCTGCGCAAGGGGGCACTGTCCATCGCTCCAACGCTGCAGCATTCATTCTCCATTATGTCGAAACCGCCTCAGCGCTTCTCGATATCTCCAGGCGCCGTCATTTTCGTCGAACAATTGAGTTCGAGCCTCCCTCCCTCCCTTGGTGTTCTGGCCGAGAGCATCATGATGGAGGGGGTTAAACACACTACGGAGCTATATCCCCGCATCTCAGCCCCCCTTTCCTTTTTGGTCTCCTGGTGCCCCTGACCGATAACAAAGCGACATCGCCGACATGTGAGGTATATGAAAACAGTCCCATCAAGAGCTTGTTACTTCAGTAAGGCTTCCACCCCTAACGCCCCCAGAAGACCCCGCGTGAGGGGTCATGTCTACAAATCCTGTACATGTGGCATACCACGTCCCCAATAGGAGCTCACAACCAACCTGGAGGTGCAAGGTCGGCCTTTCCGCCGACGTGAGTTTGATTCCCAGTTCGGCCGGGTCTTTCATAACGTCTGCCCGCTCCCATGGGCATAGCACATCCCGCGCCTTTTAGACGAACCCAGTCGCCGCCCATCGTCTCGAATTAGATACACTGCTCCACCCACGACGATACCCCGCGACCATTATCACTTGGCAACCTTTATGTCCGAAAAGAGCGGGGTCTTTTCCACGCCGAATGATGAATGAAACTTAGCAGTAGTTACTGACTACTGTGACGATTTTAAGCAAAACCTTGGCGTCCATTATCACTGTGTCCACCCTGTCAAATGGCGAACAGAGATCCAACGCTATGTAACTACTGCTAAGTTTTTATTCATCATTCGGCGTAAAAAAAGACCCCTTTTTTCGGATATAAAGCTTACCAAGAGATCCAACGCTATGCAGCGAGCTGCTGTCTCTCTTGTCTCGAGAAACGTTTTCTCCCCCACCTCGCTTGGTCTACCTTTTTGGCTCACGTCAAAACCTCCCAAAACAATTTTGTCCAAAAATCTCGAAACGGAAACGAGCCAAGAAGCTATTAGAAAAAAACACGGATAAATCTTTGAAGCAAACGTCCATCCCCGCGGAAACATCTCCTCTTGGCAGCTGTGTGCATGTCTCCTCGTCCAGACAGGACTGTGACTGTCGCTGTAGGACTAATCGACGAAGGACCTCCCAGGGGGCCGACTTTGGGGGTACCATCCTCACATGCGCAAAAAAGCCTCGTCCAAAGCCTGTCACAGACTATTTCACTCCTGGTCTGATGTGAACGGAGCAGTTCCCGTCTCATCAAGACAATTCGTCAGAGAAGGACCCGGCGTCGCAGTCCCGTCACTAAGGAAAAAAAAAACCCCGAAAAAACTTCCCACCTCTGATTGATCTTTCAGAATAACTAACATTAATTTAAGCGCCCGACGCCATTAGTGACATGACGCTAGCTAAGTCAACCATCATCCGCGTTACAGAGACGAACGAAAAGCCGCTTCAAGAGCGTGGCTCCAGTGATTCACCGACAAGCTACCTAGGAAGTTTACCCAGCAGCCAAGGGGGACCTTTGGCTCGGGCTTGGTCGAATCGAGATTGGTTGATTTTCAGAACTAGGTAATCTTCAAAAAGTTCACACACCTTCCACGCAACAGCCTCCTCCCCGCTCTCTCTTCTTCGTCTGCTCTCCTCTTAAGACGGTACTAAGGCAGGTCGACCTGCTTGTTCCTGGCGTTGATTCTAAGCCGATTGGCCCGGGCCCCCTGGAACGAGAAAATCTGACTGCACATGTTCTCGTCATTCTCAGCACCCTTCGCTACCCTCCCTGCACGTACGCACATGTTCACACCTCGGTGTCGAGGTCCCATCCCAGTCTGATGGCCGAGTTTCTAAAAATATCCTATGTTTAGCATTAGCGTCCTGGTGCAACCCCCCACAGCCACGCGACTTTTTCACCCTTCACCGTTGTGCCCTCTCCCGGGCCAATTAGCCCCGGCTTTCTGTGGGTAAACTGTCATTAGAAAGAAGTCCCACACCACCGCCGCCATCTACCCGTCTCGTCTCGTCGCCGAGACCCCATGTTCTCCGTTCGTGCCGCATCTCGCTCCCCGGTCAGCCAGACTTCGGAGAGCGAAATGTGCACTCTTGGCTGCTTGGCCAATGCCAGCCTTCCGAGTCTCCTGGTATCCCAATTCTGTCACCCACACCAAATATTTTTCCTTCCAAGCGGCAGTTGCATGGATTGTCCAGGATGAACGACATTCGGTGAAGCTAGTGCGGTCCTCGCACCACATTTCAACTTGCTGGACCTTATTTCGTACGAATGATTTTCGTGTGATCAGCTGCTCGCGTGGCGGCTATGGGCTAAACTTAACAACACCAGACGCCGTGCCGATGCATTACATGCTCTGATTTGCTTGACCGCTTGCCAAACCCTCTCCATCCTCGATCTTCACGTCCCTGGAAAAAAAGTGTTCCTGTTGTACTGCCCAGTAAGAATGATCCCAAAACTCGAAGCCTAGGTCCCAATTTCCGTATTCTACATCACGCGGTCGTCAAATGTACGATTCCAAATTTGGATTTCTCAGTCCAACCCCATGTCTGAGGTCTCCGGCCCAAACATTGGCCATATCCCGGGTTTCTTCAACGTCAACATCAGGTTGCTGGTGTTGTGCCTGAACCCCTTGCGTGGATCTCTTGGCATAGCCCTATTGTTAGCAACCAGGAACGCTTGAGTGTGGGTATCTTCCCCGTTCTGGAACGTTGCTGTGTGAGAGACGCAGATTATTGGTAAGCGCCGGAAAGAGTTACCGGCCGTCCGGTACCATATAGTCGTCTCAACTATTATTCGGTACGCGACGTTCCGACGTCTTGTCTGCCGTAGCTCGACGGCTGTTGCCGGTTTTCATCCGAACACCATCGCCATCGCCGATTACTGGCCAGGTGAGCCGGCATTCCCTGCTGGCCCGTTGTATACACCAAAACCGCCGTGGTCTGCGATGCCATTGTCGGTTTTCATCGTGCCATTGAGCATAGGACAGAGCCTTGGGGACGGAGACGTTAGCAAACTGTCTGTGGGAAGGTCGAAGTTAAGGAAGCGAGCAAAAAGACGAAATGTGATGATAGAGCAAAAATTGAGATGAAACGAAAAGAAACAGCTGGATGATCCGTGAGTGATTTCCCGAGAACTGCTAAAATTTCAAAGAACCCTGGCCTTCGTGTTTTGCCAGTACGGCTTGTGACTGTACTTGTTGTACTTGTACTTCTTAGGCATTGGCTTCTTGGGCACCTTCGGCTGTCCCTTGGACGCCCGGGGGTTTGGGGGGTTGTGGCTGCTTGCCATGAAGCTTTGTGGCTTTTGCTCGCGGCTTGGCTTTGGAAGGGCTGGCTTTTGAGGGGCTCGTTTCGGCCGACGCTTGCGCAGCAATTTTTGCTTGAGCCTGAACCGCCTGCCCCCAACCCTGAACATCGTCGGGAGATCTGATGATGGACGAGGAAGATGAGGAAGAACAGAGAGAGCAATACTTTTTGTTGGTTTTAATGTGGCCGACCTGTCCACAATTGGCGCACTTGCGGGTAGTACCCGTGGCGACCCGTTCTGCCTCGGGGGATCCGGCGTCGGTGCCGCTCTTTCGATACAATCCTTTTTGTTGCTCTCGTCCAATTCTTCGTTGCTTATTTCTGTTGAGCCGTTCGAGCTCTTTATTAATTCTGCTAGGGCGTTAATCAACAGCTCAGTATCAACGCCAGGATACTCCTTACTCAACCAGGCGGCGGTGGTCGTCATCAGCGACTCCGGTCGGTCGTGTTTCGTAGATGCTAGACACACGTATATGTGAGTAGGGAGTGCTAGAAGGTTGAAGGATAGACCTGAAATTGGATCGAGGTAGGGGAAGCATGACGGGGATCCGTACTTGATGTCCTCCAACTCTAACTCCTTCTTTCGCTTGATGTATCGGTCTATCACAACAGGGTCCTCAATGATGACAGTCTTCTGCTCAATGGCGCCCGCCTCATTGAGTACTTCACGGGTAATCTTCAGTCGCTTTTTGGTGTTTCGGCTCGTAGAGGTCGTTAGCCCTGTAATTTGACTCATGCCTTCATCGGCATGGTGTGCCGGGGTTTGTGCTCTCTGAGACAAGAATCGATCGTCTTCGTCTGCTGGTGCCGGGACCACAAGCCCATCCTCCTTCGCAGTGCCGTCTTCGAGGCTGGCTTTCTGCTTCTCCCAGATCTCGCGGATGCCTTTTCTGTACATGGCCTCTTGCTCCTTGACGTTGTACGCGTGCCCGTTATTCTGCTTACGCATAGTATCCGGATGAGCGGCCATTGCATCGGCCGCCGTTGTGTGAGATCCACCCTTCTGAACCGTCTCGAGGTAACCTCCCTTCATCGAAGTTCTGATGAAGCTGAAACCAAGACCATGTCCCGTCGGGTCGCCTTGTCCATGAAGCTTGAGCATCGCTTTGCCGGCGCAAGCATCGATAAATGCCTTGCTCGTTTTCCATGGCGCCATCCTGTCTGCCAGCCTTTCTTCGTTCTTTTCGGCGGCTTTCTTGCCACCTTTGCCGGTGCGCTCCTCGTCGTCTTCTTCAGCAGGCTCTTCGTTGTCATCCTCTAGGTTGACATTGTTAGGGTCGAAGCCAGCGTCTTCCAGCATCTGCATGCCGAGTTGCATGCCATCAATCAAGCAGACATTTTCAGGCTTAATCATAGCGCGGATGCTGTTTTCGTCCATAAGAGTCTCGTCCTTTTTGAGTCCCCAAAGGCCTTTCTCGACCTTGGCGTAGACTAAGAATTCTTTCAGCTTTTGTCGGTTTTGTGCGTCTGTAGAGTCGGCGATGTGTTTCGTAACCTCCGACAAATTGACGAGTTGCTGATCGTTGCGCCGCATCATGCGATACGAAATCATTTTGATTCGGTTCTTGGAAGCATTGGTAACCTTTCTACTATGAGGTCCCGGTATTTCCACAGATGGGAATGTTTGGCCAACGACGTAAAGATGGTCGATCTTGTGAAGGTACCAATTGGAGCCGTCCACGCCAGTTGAGCTTCGGATGCACAGGAAGTCTGTGGAGCGCGGTTGATGTTTGAAAATGGGCGCGCGGTACATTTGGTTATGCAGAGTCGGCATTGTCTGGCCAACTTCCACTTCACCAAAGATAGAGAATGGTGACCTGTCCTCGGGGAGAAGCACATGGGATTCGCCAATTTCCATCTTGGGCGGAGCTTCCTCATCGTCGACCTTCTTCTTACGGTAATAATTGATGACTCTGTTTCCCATACCAAAGTTGGAGAGAACTGGAGGTGTTCGCTCGCAGTATTCAAACAAGACAGCTGTCGAGTTGTCCGTGATACCCAGATCCTTGGTAGTGCGAAACACCTCATGAGCCTTGCCTTTCATTTGCTTCCGCTTGTGGTAACCAAGCTTGCTAAATCTAATCATCTGGCGCTCATGCTTGCCAAACTTGAAGTAAGGACGGTGATAGCCATCTTTCCTGATGTCAAGCTTGACTTTGTAGAACGGCCATGCCAGTTTGAGTGCGGGCATACTGTGTTCCACAGAGAGGTTGCCAAGAGTAGCTCTGACCTTGTGCTGGTGGTTCTCTTTCAGCGCCTCGTACGCATCGTCGTTGGACATATTGAAGCGCTGAGAAAGATCGGGTCTAAGGTGGCCATTGGCCATGCGGGTGACTTTCTGCTCAACGCGCTGGCGCTTGGGGCCGCGTTGAGACTCGGCTTCTTCCAGGATGAGGTAGGGATCGTTCAGGTCTAGGATAACGCGCTTGGATGAACGCTTAGTGACATCCTCAAAAGAGTCAAACGAAGGTGCGGTGAAACGAGGTATTTCGGGCAAGCCTTTTGGCGGTGGCGGACGTTTCTTTTTCGGTGGTGGCGGTTTGGTCTCCTCTTCATCCAGGAATTCCCGTGCCCAGTCATCATCGAACGCATCTTCGTGGGCGCGCTTGAGCGATGCCGATGCTGCCGCTTCAACTGCGGCTTCCTGAGCCTGTTGACTCTTGAAGTCATGCTCAGCCTGCTCGATACGTTCAGACCAGTCGTCGCAAACCATCTCTATGTCTTGCAGAGTGAATCCCGCAACTGCTTCCGAATCAGATTCCTGCTCAAGATTGAACTCTTCTGCTTCTGCTTCATCCGAGGAATCTTGCTGCGCACAAGTCACCAGGCCGCGTGCATCATCGTCAATACGTTTCTGCTTTCTCGTTGCTGTCGCAGTTCCAGGAATGCGGAAGAGTTTCTCTTGGTCTGCCGCCAGGTCCAGGGTCAGCTTTGAGAAAATGAGGGTTTTCGGTTTCTTGGTCGGCTTCTTTTCAATCCATCGCGCTTTCTTGGGTGGCAGTAATTCGTTCCATTTGAGGATAACTCCCTTTTGCCAGCTTGGCCAGGCCTGCTTGACTAAATCCTCGGCTGTCTCAGCCGGCGCGGGGATGTCAGGGTCCTGATTCGCGCCTTCGTATCCGGGCTCTGGATCGAAGTTGATGTCTCGGTACTGCGACGCATCCGCAATGTCCGGGTCGTGAACATGAGGTGCTGGCGATGGCGGACCGGGTACCTCGAGGGGAGAGGACGGGCCATCGCCAAATAGATCATCTGTATCATTGCTCGTGCCGCCATCGTCCGTCAAGCCAGGGACAGACAAGGAAGTGGCGGGGTTGGCTTCGCCTTCCTCCTCTTCTGGCAAATCATCGTCGCTGATATCTTCGAAGTCCTCCGCATCGTCCGCCTTGCCAGATTGATCGAACGGTGTGTCGTCGATTTTGATTCCAATATCGAGGCCTTCTTGCAGTTGGCTGAGCGTGCGCTGAATCTGCTCCTCGTCCTGGGCTTCCTGGGCCTTGGGGTCGAGTACTTCCTCTTCCTTGGCCGGAGGTGACTTGGGGGGTTCGTCGCTCATATTGTCGAATGTAGCACGAATATCTCCCCGCTAGCACCGCCGATATTGTGCGCCGACAAATTCCGAGTCTATAACATGCCTCGCGACGTGGATGCTAATGCGTTGGCGGCAGCGTTTGTTTGGGGTAAGCTCGTCGAGTCGCTCGTCGTGTCAATGGGGCGACGCGTTGGAGGGAAAGTTCACGTAGAGCGTAAGAAATTTGAGTGACTCAGGTGCGATTTCTGCAGGGATGCCTGAGGCGTGATATGTCAGCCAATCAGTGAGCTTTGTTCAAGGCAGCAGTTGCTCATGGTCTGTGCCCGCCGTTTCTAACCCCAATTGACCTAAGCCTTGACACCACTGGCGGGGGCTGTCATACCTAAAATCGACAGTGACCTGGGCTTGTAAGTTTGAGTCCGTGATGATATTGGTGCTTTGCAGAGCACGTCTGCCTTGCAGGTAGGCACCGTGAGTAAAGTGATTATGATGATCCGGGAAATTATGCAAGGAAAAGACTTGTAATCGAGGCTGATGATGATGGTGGAAAAGGCATTGAAATAAAACACTTGTGAAGGGTGTGAAGGGGTGGTACTGTGAGTGGTTGCGGGCAGGTGGTTGCGAAAGGGTTTTATAACGGAGAAGTTTCCAGGTCAGGCCACGTCGGGCAGTGAAGGGAAGGAGCTCGCAGTTGAAGGCGACTGCCATCCAGCCCTGTAGGTAGTCAACCCAGATTCAATGAGGACTTTCCGACTGACATCGTGTTAGCGTCAACGTTAAGTCAGGTTAGGAGCAGCCAAGGTAGGGAGGCATCTCGTCCACTTCGTGCATGCCAGTCTTTGTCAATTGAGCCTGTAAAATCAACGGCAGGAAACTGACATGAGCAAATCCAATCTAATATTGCAACGAGAGATCGTTGAATATTTTTATGTATTCTCAAGCTCAAGGCTCAAGTCTCATGTAGACGCACTACATCCTCCACGACGGGTAACGACGCATGTGTTATGGCGAACACCCTCCCTAATCTAATACTCAGGGGAAAAAACCTTTTTCGCAAACTCCGTACGCCCTTGAATGATGAACCACCGCCCCATACTCCTGCTTCCCTTCCCTTTGAATTCAAGAGAGATTCTACCTCGGCATTTTACTTGCAGCGCTTCTCGACAATGCTGACACCATTCTCCTCGTACTCCTTACGGGAGATCCACATCTGGTGAAAGGTACCCAAGCTAGCTAAGATGCTGCCACCGATCCAAGCACCGAACCGGCGCTCGGTCGAAAGGCCTGCAGCGTGGATCTTGATCTTAAGACCGGGGTACATGGCCGTCAACTCGTTGTTCAGACGGTCGTTGAATCCGTTCAACAAGCTGGTACTGCCAGTAACGACAATGTTGCCCAGCAAGTTGGGTCGCAGGTCGACATCCACGGCATTGAGCGCCGCACGAATGAGCTCGGGGATGGTCTGGCTCTTGTTGATGCGCAACTCTTCGTTGGTCGTCGGGTACGCTGCCGTCTCGTCCCACATGCCCTCCGAGACCTTGTACCGCTGCTCGCGCCACATCTGGTTGGCGCCGTTGGGAAACTCGAAGACGCGGCCAGGCTGCATTTTGGCCATCTCTTCACCCTGCGGCGTCGCAAATCGGGTAGGTCCTCGCCAGGTCTCGACCACAGACTCCTTGAACTCCGTCAGCAGGCGATCCTCCTCGTAGGTGCGGAACGAATCCGTGATGCTGAAATCGAATTGGCGCTGCTTGAACTGCGGCGGAGCGCCGGCGTCGACGGGAGTCTTGTTCTCGACCATGAAGGTCGGAACAGGATCGATCTTCGGCTCCGAGGTCTCCCACAGACTACGGATCTGTGAGGAGAGCCAGAGACCACCGATGGGGGACTTCTGGATGGATCGCTTCAGGACCATGCCGTCATGGATGGCCGTGACCGAGGTGTTGGCGCCGCCGACGTCGATGACGAGAGCGCTGGCCTTGCCGGCGGCAAAGGCGGCAAGAACGGGTGTCCGGCTGAGCCAGAACGCAGGGCAACCCCAGTTCTCCATGATAATCTCGATAGCCTTCTCTCTGGACTTAGCATTGTTCCAAGGCGCCTCGGTCACCAGGAGTGGGTTCTCCTGCAGAGCCTTCTCTTGCTGCTCTGCATCCTCCATGGCAACATCGACGTCACCATTGGCTTCGCCTCCCTCCTCCTTCTTCGGGTCGTCGTTCAGGCCGTTCTTGGAAGGGGGCGTAGGGCGAGCGGGTTGCAGGCGGGTAATGAGCATGTGCTCCCAAAGCTTGTTGGCAACGTCCCAGTCCTCGACAACACTGTCCTTGTTCATGTAGTTGCGGACCTCGAAGTCGGCACGGGGAATGAGGCACTCGTCGCCAAAGACGTCGGTCGGGGGGTCGCTGGAGCCGACGCGGCCATAGAATGATGGAAAGACAGACTTAGGAACGTCCTCGCCTGCGAATCCGGCACGGGTGCTGCAATAGCCTGGGTCAAGGACCAAGGCGGAAACCTCATCTGGGCCGTGATTGTTAGAATGGTTGACGCACGCGCGAGGCGATGATTTCCTGCTCACCTCCTCCATATATATCAGTCGGCTGCACCGACGAGGTCAGCGGTTGTTGCGACATTTTATCGAATCGGAATGTGATGCGACAAGCCGCTAATCTGATTGGGATGGTTCGGAAGCGGTTTGTGTGTTGTTGCGATGACAGCGCTTGATTGAAGGTCGCGTCGAAATTTGGCGTGGTTGGGTGAAGCTGCAAGGCTGAGATTTCAGCCACAGTTCACTGTGTTGTAGCAGGACACACTGTACAAGCTCTAGGTGTGGAGCTTCTCACCGAGCTCACGTCAGTCAGTATGCCCAATATTGGTAGCTAGATCATTAAGCGGGCTTTCCTCGAACGTCAAGCATTCCCATACGTTTCAGAGAGCACTCGCATTGATAAATCGGACAGATTAATTATTTTCATCAAGGGGCATCTCATTCGTTAATTAAAATCGCTAATCCTGGTCGCCTTACCAGACGACTCAGGTCACAATGTATTCGTCCTCCGACTCAAAGTCCCTACCATCTCCATACAGCACCTCGCAAGCCCCTGCAAGTGGGATGTCCATAACAGCATCCGTCCCCTCATTCCATATATTCTTCCAATTCATACCACCGCCGGGCAACCGATTGTCCCTTTTATCCTGTACCTGCCGCCTCTTTTGCCCATCCCGGAGGCGCCCCTTGCTGTCAATGACCCCGACCTTCGAGGCATCATCCACGACCGTCTCGATGGAATTGAGCGGCAGCGTCATGATCTCAATGTTGTACAGCGCGAGCGCAATGTAGATGTAGACGAGTAGCATCGTCAAGAAGGCCGGAATCGCCAGCGACCACCATCGGTTAGGGTAGTAGTAGATCCCCAGCGCGTGCAGGAACGGCGACGGCAGGTATGACCACAAAAGATAGACGATAAACGTCAGCGTCGAGAAAAGGTACAGCACGAAGCCGTAGTACTCGTACGTCGGGACCTGCGGGGACGCACGCGGGACGGGCTCGAAGTCGTCATCGGATGCGTCGGGAGTCGTCGGTCGCGAGGGGCGCAGGAGCGAGGTCAGAGACGGTGATGGCGGTAGGGGCGTCGGCGGGCGACCGTAGAATGGCGGCGCGAAATAGTTATGGTGCAGAGGCCGTGGGGGCAGTTCCTCACCGTCGCTGGATTCTGAGGCTAGGTTTTCTTCGTTGTCGGAGAGGACTGGGTCTTCTACTTCTTCCTCTTCTTCGGAGAAAAAAGACATCGTGGCTTGCGGAAAGGGGCGTCCTGGCTCAAAGGCTTCGTCCGCCAGGGAAATAGGTTGTGGTGTATAGTTATTAATTCAAGGGGTTTGAAACTCTTAGTACTTAGTAACTTTTATATCTAAAATAATAGGTTTTTTTCTATAGTAAATAATAAGTCAAAACTTAGTAGTAGTTACTAAGTACTATAATAATTTTAAATAAAATATTAAACTAGAAGCTTAAAATTAGCTATAAAATACTATAAATCTTAATAAATAAATTATAATAAGTAATTTAAAGTTATAAAAATAGTCTTTAAAGTATTTTATTTAAGTATAATAGTAAAATAGATATTTCTTATTAATTTAAAACTAAGCTACTAAAGTACTTTAATAACTTATTAACTAAGAACCTATATATTTTATAAATACTCTTATTATAATATACTAATTTAATTATTAAAAACTACTAATTTAATAACTATTTTCTTAATAATACTATTTTATTTAAAGAGTATTAATGGTTTTTTCTCTTACTAAATTAAGTAATATAATAATAAAGAATATCTTAAAAATAAGTATTTCAAATTAATTAATAATATAAAATAAGATTTAATTATATAATATAATTAATATTTAATAATATAGCTAAGTTTAATTAGCTATATAATTACTAGAGTAATTATAAAAACTATAGCTATAACTATAATTATAAACTATAAACTATACTATAAACTATAGAGCTATAGTTAATAGTTAACTATATATATAATAGTTATAGTTTATAGTAAAAATAATTAAACTATATAAACTATAAAGAATTAATAAAATAAACTACTATAAATACTTTTATAATATAAAAGTTATAGCTATTATTAAAGACTTTATATAATATTAAAAATATATTATAATATAATATTAAGATATATAAAGCTAATATAATATATAATATAAAATTTAATATATAATTTATACTATCTTTAATATTATATTAGTTATTATATATATATAGATATAGAGTAAGTAGGAAGAAGTTATCTATTATAGCAGAAAAGGAGTAGCTATAGATAAGGGTCTATATATAGAGCTTTATATAGTGAGCACAGCGCTTAGAAGCACGCAGGGCGCACAGAGAGCGGCGCTAGTAGCACTAAGAGCTCTAGAGGAGGTCTATGTCAAATCATATAGTATAGAGTGTAAAAATAATAATATATTATATGTGTAGCTATCTGGAAATCTCTGTGCATGGATCCACGCGTTATTTATGCCCAAAAGTGGCTAATATCTATGTTGCGCTATTACGCTATAGTGGCCTCTGGCCACTACACAGTGATTTTACCTGCTTTGTAACAGACCTTCTAACTCCGCGCCACGCTTCCTGATAATACAGACAGCCTTCAGTCACATAATCATAACTATCCTAACCACAGCCACACTTATATATACCTATCTATAGCCTTATAATCCTTAACTTTATAGTTTAATAATAATATAGTTTTTAATTACTTAATTACTAACTACTAAACTATTAACTTATCCTCTTACCTATTACCTATACTTCTAATGCTATCTCTATTACTGCTTTATCTACTAAGTAATTCTCTTATTTAATCAGGCTAACTAATGCCTTTATAGCAGCTATACTATTATTAGTAATACTCTCTCTATTTAGTATAAGCTATACTTACTAATCCCTATAGAGCTGCCTCTGCCTTAGTATTATAGAGACCCTATTTAAAGAAGAGCTAATAGATAGAGTATATAATAACCTATTTAACTTCTACTGCTATATTTACTTATTTATATATAATTTAATTATATATATAGATATTCTATATAGGGGTATTAAGGTAAGCTCTCCTAAGAGCTATATTAATAATATACTCTTTATATAAACTAGGTTAGTTAAAGAAGGAGGAGTTTTAATTAATTATATTAATACTAAACTCTATAGTAATATAGTTTATATTACTAATAATAATAAGCATACCTTATATATACTTAGTATATTAATATACTAGGTATAGTGCTGCTATCTTAGAGAATTTATTATAAGTTATAGAATAAGGATAAGAGAGAGAGATAGATATAAAGCCCTACTTATAGAGCTTTTTATGCTTCTAGCTATAAGAATCTCTTAGAAGGTTAAGGAGTTATCTCTTATATATATAGCACCTTACTAAAAGGTTTACCTTTTAGGTGTTTTTGCTATAAGAGCCTTAGTAGCCTACTTAGCTCTAATATAATTAGCTCTATTATATATAGCATAGTATTATCTATGCTATTACTGTTCTACTAGTCTATTTAGCTAGAGTATATATCTAACTTTATATAGTGATATTTAGAGGATTTGCTTACTAGTAGAAATATATAGAGTTTCTATATTATTATCCTTAACTAGTAGAGGGTATAGGTTAAAGTGCCTCTATAGTGTTTTTCAAATTATACCTATAAACTAGGTAAATTTATTATAGTCTTTTTTGCAGGGGGGCTGCGTTATAACTATAAACTTAATTATGCTATAGTTACTACTATATTTATGCACACTTAGCGCGTTACTATATATACTAAGGGGTTAATTTAATATATCCCTTTAGTTTTAATATAATATAATATAATATAGTATAATATAGTATAATTTAGTATAATATAGTATAATTTAGTATAACTAGCTAAGTTTACTAATTAACTCTAAAGTGCTTAAATTTGGTATATTTCAAGTTATTTAATATATCTATCTAACGTAAAGTTATTTAATACCTCTAATATATCTATTAATAACTTTATAACTTTATTATTTATCTATTTTATAATCCCTTCTCTAGTATTATCTCTTAATATTATCTATAGATTATTATAAAGTATTTAGACCTTTAGGCCTTAATTATAGTATTATAACTTAGTCTTTTTATTTATCTTAAGGCTTAATAGACTTTACCTATAAGGTTAGTAATAATATACTTATTTAAGTAGTGCTAGCTTAAGAATATTAATAGTAAGAGGGATTATTATATAGAGAGGGTATTACTCCTTTTATAGTTATTTATTTTATCTTAATTTAACTACTTTATTTTATAGAATTACTTATTTATACTAAGAGGGATTACTACTCTTTATTACCCTTTATTATTACTTATAGAGTATTTTAAGGAGGTATTATTATTAATAGTAAGGTCTTATTAATATAGCTTATAAGAGTATTATTAGCTTCTAAGGAGGAGTTATTATATAATTATAAAAAGGTAAAGAAGATATAGATAACTTATATAAGTTAAGTTCCTAGTAAATTATATACTTAAGGGCTTAAATATTAATATAATACCCTCTCTTTTATATTAATATAATATAGTAGTTAGTAATATATTTAGTAAGTTAACTTAACTAGTATAGTAACTATAGAGTTACTCCTTTAGGTTAGATATTAAGCTTACTTAAATCTAGGCTTAATATTACTATTAGTATTTTATAACTTCTCTCTCTTTTAGACCTCTATAATTATTTATAACTTATTAATAAGGCCTAACTAAGTAATAAATCTCTTATAAAACTACTATAGAAAGGCTTTTATAAGTCTATTAGCTATTAGTTTAGCTAAAGAGATATAAATAACCTTAATATACCTCTCTATAACCTCCTATTATAACTAGTAGTTATAGATATTAATATAGTAGAGTTTTATCTATAACTAGAATATCTCCTTTATAATAAGGTCTATAGTTTATAGATTATTATATTAAATTATAACTTTTAGTATATTAATAGCTATAGAATCTATAAATTTAGGTAGTTTATTATTTAAGAGAGAGACTTATAGAGTAGTAATAAGTTAACTTATAAATAGTTCTTTCTTTACTACTTAAGAGAGGGTAAGAAGCTCTATTTCTATAGTTAATATAGTAACTATATTTTACTTATTTACTCTCTATAATATTATCTCTCTAAAGAGCTTTATTATAAAGAATTAAAAACTCTTATAGTTTAGTATATTATTAGTAAAACTAGTATTTAATATAACTTTAAGTTCTTTAGTTAATCTCTTAGAAACTCTATATTCTAGATATAGTTTCCTTATTTATATATAGTATTAAATAATATAGTTTATAGTATATTAATAATAAAGCCTAGAGTTTTAGTTAAAGTAGGTAAGTTTACTAACTATAAATAAGATATTAGGTCTTATTATTACTATAATATATAGTAGTAATCCTACCTTTTATTAATATCTTATAATATTAGCCTTTATTACCTCTCCTTTATAGAGCAGGAGTTCTTCTTATATTATTAAGGTTTTATAGTTTTTTATTAATTTACTATTTAGGAGTTTTAATAACTTCTTAAAGAAGGATAACTATAAAAGCTATAGTTTATAGTTATATTAATCTTAAATAACCTTAAGTTCTAGAAATTACTAAATATTCTTCCTTTCTTTAAGATAGTATTATAGTTAAAGTTTACTAATTAGCTATCTTAACTTAATCTCTTTAAAAGGGAGATATATAAATATATAGTTATTAATATAGAAGAAAAATAAAATCTTATTATTATATTAGTAATAGTTTTTACTAGCTACTTACTTAAACCTACTTACTATAGAACCTATTTCTAGGTATTATTACTATAGACATAGTAAATAATATAGTTTATAGAGAGCTTTAAGTAACTTTAGAATATATCTACTCTTTTAATATCCTAAAGCTATCTCTATATAAACTTATTTATTAAGATTAGTATAAATAAAAACATTAACTATATTATACTATAGAAGGTTTATATTAAATTAGTTTATAACTATAATAAGGATTTTAAAAGATATACTAGCTAAAGTAATAGTATAGATATTTCTTAGATTATAAAGCTATTAATCTCCTTTAATAATAAGTCTTACTTTAACTTTAATAAGTTTTCTATACTTATCTAGTTTATAAATATATACTTAGTAATAACTAAGAACTTTATAACCTTATACTACTATACTAAATACTTTAATCTATAATCTATTTAATTTATAACTATTTAGATATAATTCTTTAGCTTCTCTAAACTTATTTCCTAATAAATAACTAGCTAGTTAGCTATAAAATAAGGATAATAATAATAGATTTCTCTAGTAGGTTTTTTTTTTTAGATATCTCTTTAACCTATCCTTAGCAGAATTATTTAATACTATTAAACTAAGTAGGAAGTTTCTAGCTTTAAGGCTTAATACCTAGTTATACTCTTTATTAATACTAAGTTAGCTAGACTATAGATAGATATAGAGATTATCTTACTATTTAATTAATTTACTTAGCTTTATACTAGCTAGAAATACTACTTTATAAAAGATCCTTAAATTAATCCTAAATTTCTCAGATTTAGCTATAATAATCTCTCTCCTCTTTACCTTAAGATTCTCTATTACTTAGAGAAATAATAAGAGTAGAGATTAAGGTAAAGTAATAAGTTAAAACTAAGCTTAGGAATATTTAAACTTATTTTATAGCTAGAACTTAGTTAGTATATTAACCTTATTAATCTTTATTAAATTAGTTAGTAATAACTATTTAGCTTCTTTATTATCTTTAGTATTATTTAGGTTTAGTATTTATTATAGTTTTATTAACTTAATAATATTATTATAGTAGTTATATATCTCTTTTTAGTTTATTTCCTAAAAGTTATCTTTTTACTTATTAATATTACTACTAAATTTTATACTTTTATTAAACTTAATATCTTTTATAGTAATAACTTCTTACTTTACTAAGTGCTATACTTAGTAAGAGTTTAATAAGATATAGCTAATAAGATATCTAATCTAAGCCCTAAAGTTAAAGTGCTAGAGATAGTTTTTATAAAGTTAAGTTTATATAGTTAAGGTAAATATTTTATAGCTATATTATTATAAATAGGAGATATTTAGTATGATAGTATTACTCTTTATAGACTAATATAGAAGTTTATATAGAGTTTTCTAACCTCTTAACTATAATAGAGTATAGTTATATATATAGATTACTACTATATAGATCTCTAGCTATAAATAAGGTAGAAGTTTTAATAATAAATAAAGATATCTAGCCTTTATCTTTATAACTACTATAATTCTCTTTTCTCCTCTATTTTAAGCTTAGGTATTCAGTACTAATAGTTTAATTTAAATATTTATTATCTAGATAAGGCCCTCTATCTCTAGATATTTTAAGATTTTATTATTATATTTAAATACCTTAATTATAACTTTTAGCTCCCTTTTAACTAAATTAATAAATTAAGTAAATACTTTTATTAAGGTTTTAGCTAAGTAGTCTTTAAGGTAGTAATCCTAATTATAACCTAATAGTTAGTCTATAAAGAGCAGGAGGGTTATAAAGTCTCTATATTCTTATTTAAATAAGTAAAAGTCTAGAGCTATTTATCTCCCTAGTATTAAGGTTATAATAAACTTTCTTAGTATTTAGTATATCTATTATATTATCTTCCCTAGGCTATATATATTATAGTTTATTATTATTAAGGATATTCTGCTCTTTACTCTTATACTATATATTACTATCTCTAGATAGTATATTATAGCCTCTTTTATATAGCTAAGTTAAGAGTATTAGTTACTATAGATACCCTTTCTTAGCTTTCTTTTTATTAAGGTAATATAGATATTATACTTTAGAGAGATTAGTATAGTATTATTATAAAACACTACTTAAGGTTTCTTTAGTATATACTTAAGAATATATTAATTATAGATATTAAATACTTTAGTAATAAATATACTATTTTATTATTAAAGGCAGTAATTATCTAGTCTAGTATTCTAATAGATATCTTTCTTCTTTAAGTATTTATAGAATATAAGTTTACTTATTATAGTACTATAGTAAATAGTATTAAAGAGATATAGTATTACTAAATAATCTTTAGGTTTAATAATATTTATAGTTATAGATCTATAACCTTTAATTAGTATTAGTTTAGATTCTATAAGGATAAAGTCTTTATTATAAATATTATATAGAGTCTTAAAGTATTTAAGGCTATTTAAGATATAAACTATTAAGCTTAAATCTAAAAGTATTAATTTAAATAATTTATAGATATAAGTTATAGTAAATACTGCCTTCTTAACTTCTATCTTTTCTCTATATTACTTTAAGAGTTATTAGTTTTTTATAAAGATCTTTAGATAGTTAATCTTATTTACTAATTCTCTCTTATATTACTCCTTTATAAAGTTAATAACTATTTTATTTAGAGTTTAGTTATTAGGTATTTTATTAATAAAGATATACTAATACTTTAATAAATAGTAGAAATTTATATATACTTAATATTTATTAACTTTCTTTTTATACTTATCTTATTAATTATTAAACTCTTTATTAAGTTATCTCTTCTTTAACTTACTTTAAGGTTAAGGAGTCTTTACTAAGTAACTTAGAAAGTTAGTTATTATTAATCTAAATACTTTACTCTTTATAATATATAACTTTAAGGCTATAGTATTAACTATTTCTAGAACTTTATCTTATATACTCTTAATAAGATTATTAAGCTTTAGAGTTTTATTATTAGCCTCCTTTCTATAGATTTTATATATTACTATCTATAATAAGAAAGGGATTTAGTAAGTAGTATAGATAAAGTTATTAAACTATTCTAACTTTTTACTATTCTCTGCTATATTAACTATTCTTAATTTAAATATAGCTACTTTATACTTATTAACCTATTTAGTAATAGACTTTTAGATTATAATCTTTTCTTTATAAAAAACTTAAAGAACTTCTATATAAACTACTCTTACTAACTTAAGTTACTAAGTATTATTAATTTTAGCTTTTATCTTTAGCTAGATAATAGTATTAATAAGGAAGTTCTAAGGTATAAAGCAGGTTAATTAATACTTAGGGTTAACTATCTCTTAAATATAGTCTTTAAATTAACCTATAATCTTATATAAGTTCTTAATATTCTTTATCTTATCTTTATATATTAATAAATATATTATATATATATATTAGTCTTATTTTATTCAGTTATTAAAAAACTATACTAGCTTAAATTCTATTAATATTACTTATTCTAACTCTAGCTAAACTATATTAAATACTAAAGTAGATAATTTTCCTATCTTAGTATTCTAAGTATTAGCTATTAAAAAGTTAGCTTTTTGGAGATAGTTCTAGAGCTTTAGCTTTCTTAGAATAGTATTTAAAATAGTATTAAGATCCTCCTTTTCTATATTCTCTAGATTAATATACTTCTATAGTTTTATTACCTAAAGTCTATATTAGATTTAATTCTACTATAGAGGCTAATTAGCTAAACTATTAAGTATAAATAAGAAGCTAGAAGCTATAATAACACTAATAGCAGAGAGTTTACTATAAACTTATATATTAATAATATAGATATAAATTTAATATTATAGATTTATCTAGATAGCTTTAATTAGTATTATTTATAATAATTAAACTATTAATTATTAAATTATATAGTATAGAGTGCAAAGATAATAGTATATTATATATATAGCTATCTAGAAATCTCTATATATAGATCTATATATTATTTATGCCTAAAAGTGGCTAATATCTATATTATACTATTATGCTATAGTTACTGCTATATTTATGCACACTTAGCGCGTCACTATATACACTAAGGGGTTAATTTAACAGTCTGGGCTATATAACACACTCCCCTAGAAACAGCAGAGCAGTTCTATAAAGGCAGTTTTAAATAAAAAAGAAGCTATCTATAATAGAGAGAGAAAGATATAAAGCTCTATTTAGTTATCACTAAAAGAGAGTACTAGCCTATAAGTATAATCTATAGTACTATATAGATACTAAAAGTAATATACTATTCTATAGATATAGTTTATAGCACTATAGCACTAAAAGCTACTACTTAGTAATCTATAGTATTATTATTAAAAGTATTAGATACTAGCTCTTAGATAGTTAATAGTATAAATACTAAAAGCTACTACTTAGCAGTTTATAGTATTATACTAGAAGCATTAAAAAAGAAAATAATAAGAGTAAGTATAGTAGGTATAGTATAGTATAGTAAAGTAAAGTAAAGTATATAGAGGCTCTCTATTAATAGAGTTTAGACTCTTAGCTAGGTATATATAGGTATATTATAGTATATAAGTTAGTATAATATAGTAGGTATATAAGTTAGTATAGTATAGTAGGTATATAAGTTAGTATAGTATAGTAGGTATATAAGTTAGTATAGTATAGTAGGTATATAAGTTAGATATAGTAGTTATATAAGAAGAGTAGAGATAATAAGTATATATAAGATTAACTCTCTTATATCTATAGTAGATAATAATTATATAGAAATAATCACCTATATTACCTAGTGGGTTAGATCCTAACCTCTACTAGGATTTATAGTCTAGTACTAGAATAACTATAATCTAGTTAGGTAAGTAGTTATATAATCTCTAATATTATATAATCTATATCTATTAACTAACTATATTATTCCTTTATACTAACTACTCTCTAGATATCTCTCTTCTTAATATATATATCTTAAATTAATATTATATTCTATCTAACTCCTTTCTTTACTATACTAGTATTTTAGGAAACTAATACTAATTAGTAGTTAACTTTACTATTATACTATCTATAATTATAATAAATAACCTTACTATTATATTATTTATAACTATAGATTAGTACGGTTATATAAATAACTAAAGAGATATTTTCCTTATTTTAATAATCCTACTTCTTAGATTTTAAATATTAGCTAATAGAGACTTTAGATTTAGTAGCTAAGTATATAGCCTCTATTTCTATTTTCTAAACCTCTATTTAATAATTATTTACTACTTAGATAGTTCTAAGCTTTCTCTTATTTAGATTATTATATTAATAAAGAGACTAGCTTTAACTACTAAGTATTTAGCTTCTATAGTTAATTTATAATCTCTAAAGTTATTACTAATATTATAGATAAAGTTTTAGATTCCTTACTATTATTAATAACTATAAACTATTTTATAATAACTTTATTTTTACTACTATAATTAATAATTATAATTCTTTATTATATAGTAAAACTATATACTTTCCTCCTTATATCTACCCTCTTTTAGCCTCTTCTACCTTTTATAGCTTTACTAAAAGCTCTACCCTTTTCACTATATAATATTATTAATAATTTTAGCCCTACTAAAACTCTACCCCTCTCACTATACTATATTATTAATAATTTTACCCTTTTAGAGCCTTTAAAGCCTCTAAAAACCCTCCTCTCTCTCTATTTAATCTTAAAATTACTACTTTTACTAATTTTAACCTTTTATAAGTTCTTTTAATAAGTCTAGTATATTTTAATATATTTTAATATTATGGGAATAATTGCCTATATTACCTAGTAGGTTAGATCCTAGCCTCTACTAGGATTTATAGCCCGGCACTAGAATAACTATAATCTAGTTAGGTGAGCAGTTATATAACCTCTAATACTATATAACCTACCTCTATTAACTGCCTATATTATTCCTTTATGCTAACTACTTTCTAGATACCTCTCTTTTTAAGATATATATCTTAAACTAATATTATACTCTATCTAACCCCTCTCTTTACTATATTAGTATTTTAGAAAACTAATACTAATTAGTAGTTAACTTTACTATTATACTATCTATAATTATAATAAATAACCTTATTATTATATTATTTATAACTATAAATTAGTAAGGTTATATAAATAACTAAAGAGACGTTTTCCTTATCTTAATAATTCCACCTCTTAGATTTTAAATATTAGCTAATAGAGACTTTAAATTTAGTAGCTAAGTATATAGTCTCTATTTCTATCTTCTAAACCTCTATTTAATAATTATTCTCTACTTAGATAGTTCTAGGCCTCCTCTTATTTAGATTATTATACTAATAGAGAGACTAGCTTTAACTACTAAGTATTTAACCTCTATAGTTAATCTATAATCTTTAAAGTTATTACTAATATTATAGGCAAAGTTTTAGATTTCTTACTATTATTAATAACTATAAACTACCCTATAATAACTTTACTCTTACTACTATAATTAGTAATTATAATCTTTTATTATATAGTAAAACTATATACTTTTTCCCTTATATCTACTCTCTTTTAGCTCCTTCTATCTCTTATAGCTCTATTAAAACCTCTACTCTTTTTACTCTATAATACTACTAATAATTTTAGCTCTGCTAAAACTCTATCCCTCTAACTATACTATATTACTAATAATTTTAGCTTTACTAAAACTATATCCCTTCTACTATATAATATTACTAATAATTTCACTCTTTTAGAGCCTCTAAAACCCCTAAAAACTCTCCTCTCCCTCTATTTAACCTTAAAATTATAAGTTTTACTAATTTTAACTCTTTATAAGTCTTTTTAGTAAATTTAGTATATTTTAATATATTTTAATATATTTAGCACCTACTTATACTACTTACTAACCTTACTACCTTTCCCTCTTTCTTTCTTCTCTCTTACTACTAAAACCCTTTACTTTAACCTCTTATTTATAATAATAATAGTAATAACCTATTAATTAGCAATAAGCTTTAACTGCTTACTATAAAAGGGTAGTAGTAAGCTCTTAATAGTCTACTAATATATCTTACTATAATTCTTTTACTAAAATTATAATTATAATAAGATTATATTAATTATATAACTTTATAGCTTTATTCTATCTATTCTAAGATATTTAGGATATTATAGCCTCACCTTTAGTAGTAACTGCCTAATTTAGTTTATTTATAACTATCTAAACTAAACCCTCTAATTTTTAGCTACTAACTCTGCTTATTACCTACTTTTACCTTATTTCTCTCTACTTTTCCTCTCTTATTTTAAATAACTCTTTACCCTTACTATAACTCTCTCTTTTTTATATTTTAATAATTTCTCTCTTATATTTACTACTTCTAAGATATTTTAGTCTCCCTATCTAAACCTTATATTAATTATATCTAAGTTATAATAAGTAGTAAAAAGGCTTCTAGCTAGTAGTTACTCTACTAGTAGTAAAGGTTTAGTAGATCTATCTTAATTAGCCTTATAGCTAGTAGTGCCTGTTTTTCTAAAAGCAAAAAGGTATATACTAAGTTTTTATTAAAAACTATTTAGATTAGTTAATAATATTATTTTAACCTTAAATTCTCCTCCTTTTTCTTATATCCCTCCTATCTTAACTAGATAATCTAAGAATCTCTTTATAAGAGTTAAGAATAAATATATATAAGAAGAAGAGATAATCCCCTTATTAGAGTATTCCCTCTAAGAGTTAATAAGATTAAGAGATATACTAATAAACCTCTTCTATATCTAATAACTCCTCCTCCCTCTAATAAACCCCTTCTAAGTTTATTCTCTTTTTAGGAAGTGCCCTTATAAAGGAAGCCTAAACTAAAAAGCTTTATCTAAGAGAAGGAAATACTAGATTTATAGAAGGGTATAGGTAAATATAAGTTACTTAATAAATAAATTAACGCTTAAAGCTATAGCTTAGAGAAAGTACTTATATTTAAAGTATAATTATAAGTCTAATACTTAAACTCTTTTACTCTTTAAAGGATATAGGTAACTATAAGTTATCTAATATATAGATTAACACCTAAAGCTATAACTTAGAGAAAATACCTATATATAAGATACTAATATAAGTCTACTACTTAAATTCTTCTATAAATAATTACTATTTCTCCTTTCTACTATATCTAAAGATATCTTCCCTATTTCCCCTACCTAATCTTAGTATTACTCTATTATCTCTATTTCTTATAATTTTAAAGCTATTATTAACCCTAATATATATAGTAAAATTAGGGATTTTAATACTAAAGAGACTAACTTAGTAAAGATTATAAGCTATATTACCTACTATATTATAAAGTATACTAAGTAGAGTATCTATAGTTTATAATTATAGGCCTACTTTAAGGAAGACTTCTAGAATATTATTAAAGTCTTTAACTATATAGACTTATCTACTACTAAGGCTTTTTATAAAGCTCTTATTACTAATAGAGTATTTATTACTATTAACTCTAACTAGATAAAGAATAATCTTACTAATATTATTAAATAATTATCTTATTACTTCTAGACTAATAATAACTTTATTAAAGTTAAGTTATAATACTTCTTATTTATTAAAAAGTATATTTAAGACCCTAAATTCTTTACTAAAATCACTAAAGATATTAATAACTCTATTTTAACTCTAATTACCTTTATATAGCTACTAAAAGCCTTAATAGTATCTGTTTCTTCTACTTATTAAAACTTTATTAATAACTCTAAATCTGCTAAACCCTTATATAGACTTATTCTAGTTTTAAACTCTAATTCCTTTTAGAGTATTTAAAATATCTCTTAAATCTATTTTAAGTAGAATTAGAACCCCTCTTTATATATCTAAATAATACTACTTAAAGAAGAACCTTCTTTATACTAACTTTTAGATCTCACTAAGTTTTATAATAATAAAGATCTTAAGTATAGTAGTAATAAGATAAATGTTTTAGAGTTTAAATTACTTATTTTTAAAGACTACTATACTAAAGCTAGTATTTCTCTATAATACTATACTAAGGCCTTCTCTCTAATATTAAAGGGTAATACTTAGTAGTACTACTTCTACTATATTATAAACTAGATTTTCTAACCTCTATATACTAAGATTATTAAATAATTAAAGAATTACTTTAAAACTAAAGAGTTTTATATTACTAATAAGAAACTATAGAATAATACTATATTACCTAACCTTATATATAAGAATCCTGGAAAATCTGTTACTAAAAACCTTAAAATCCTATTTAATACTCTCTTTACTATTAAACTTATACTTAGCAGAAAGTATAATATTAGTAATACCCTTCTATAATATAAGATCTATAATACCTACTAGGGAGTTTATAAGTATAAACTAGCTCTCTATAAATACTCTATAAGCCTTTAAGATCTATATAATACCCTCTATTTATCTATTAATACTACTTTCTGCTTTAATTAAAGCCTTACTATCTAATTTATAGTCTCTAAAAACCCTAATAAGTTTAATATAATATATATAGATTAATATTTCTAGAATAGTAACTAATAGTATAATTTCCACTAAAATCACCCTAATTATAGTAAATCTTGCTAAAACTAGCTAAATTAATAAGAACCTCCCCTATATTATTAGTTAATATATAATAAGTGCTAAAATAGTTCTAGATACTGCTAGATTTATTATAAGCCTGATTATTATTTATAGAAGCACTTAGCTAATAAATATATCTAAGAGTTTAATAAGTTTAAGTCTAAATACTCTTAAAACTTAACTAAGAATAACTTTAATACCTTCCTGCTTGATTTTAAAGGTAATAATAATAATTAAGACCCCCCTGCTACTAATTTAAACACTAATAGTAATACTAAGTAGTATTTATAGGATTACTACTAAGATATTAAATCTTAGTCTAGTTTACTTTATAAATTCACTACTTATATTACTAATACTATATTTATAGTTAATAGTAATAAGTTAACTAATTTACTACTAAACTAGGCTACCTTTTATATAGTTATAGGTTTTAACCTTACTGCTAAATCTATACCTCTTTTATCTCTAATATAGCTTATTTTACCTAGAATCTCTACCTCTATATAGCTATTTATACTTAATAATAGATACTTTAAGGAAGTTTTCTAGGATATTATACTAGATTTAGATACTACTAAAGTCTCTACTACTAGCTAATAATAAGTTACTGCTTTATAGCATTCTTACCCCTTAATTAAGATAAATAAAGCTAATACTAGCTAAGTAAGAGTATATTTTAGTAATAGACTTTATAAGAACTTATTTAGTACTATTATAGTTAATACTATATTTAGTTAAATAGTGTTTTATATTATACCCTCTAATACCCCTTTTCTCCTCTACTTAAATAATATAGATTATTTAAGTATCTATTTTAATAACCTTTATAATTATTTACTATAGGGTAAAACTATTACCCCTATTATTTATAAATAGGGTTATATCTAGCTTCTTTTTAATAATAAGGAGATTTTTATCTAAGCTAGCTACTTAATAGATATTAAACTTTAATATCTCTACTACTAATTTAGCTACTCTTTTATTACTAAGTCAGCTACTCTTCTCTACTATACTAGTTATTCTATTTAAACTATAGTAATTAAATAGTTAACTAAGATCTACTAATACTACTAATTAAATACTAAAATACCTTAATACTTTAAATTCTTACTAAAAAATAATTATAACTTTAATTATAAGATTATCTATAATATTATATATTTTAAGGGTAAAGTAACTCTATATATTATTAATACTACTACTAGCTTTAATACTACTTACTTTCTATCTAATCTCTTAGTAAAAACTACTTAGAAAACTCTCTGCTTCTACTAGATTTATATTTACTAAGAACTATCTAATTATATTATTATAGATACTAGTTTAAACTTTGCTACTAAAATCTTTAAAAATAATACTAAATCTATAGCTATTATAGTTAAAGTTATACTTATTAAAGCTTATTATTATATTAATAAGACTAAATAATACTATAAACCTCTTTAATATATCTATATTATTATTTAGTAAGAAGTTCTTTATATTAAGCCTAATCTTACTCTCTAAATAGTAGTTAAAGCTATTAATAATACTACTAGCTTTAATAGCTTTATCTCTACTCTCTTTATCTTTAATGCTTATCTATATATTAGTAATAATCTAATACTCTTACTAAATATTATAGCTAGAGCTAAAGCAATTTATACTATTATAGATAATTTATATAAAGAGACTACTAAATATAAAATTACTAATATTTTAGATATCTATAATAGTCTAAGTACAGATAAAGTTACCTACCTCCTACTATAATTATTAATATAAGTCTACTATAAAAAAGATAAATAGTAGAGTTTTTACTATTTAATTACTATTTTAGATAAAATAGTTACTATTTAGCTCTCTTATAGCTTCTAAGACTTTCCCTCTACTACTATTAAACCTTTCTATAATAACTCTAATAATTCTAGTAATTCTAATCTTACTAATACTAATTTTAAACTAGTAGCTGCTTTTTCTATAAACACTTCTCTAGCCTCTCTTTTACTCTAATATAGAGAATAACCCTAAAAGAACCCTATTATTACTAATCTCTCTTATATTTTTAAGTAAGAAATTAATAATTTATTAATCTTTTTATTAGTGATGCGTTAAAGGGATTCAACCCCTTAAGTATATAGATAGGCTTAAACGTGCTTAATACGTTTAAGCTCCTTAACACACTTAATACGTTTAATACGCTTAACACGTTAAATGCAATAAATGCGATAAAGGCCCCTAGAGCATTTATTGCCTTTAAGGAGAGATCCTTTATTAATTTATATTATATTTTCACCTAATAATATATTTACCCTAGTAAGCTATATTAAATAGTAGTATAACCTTAATAGTTACCTATTATTCTTAATCTAAGAAAGATAGTTAACTCTATATTAATAGTTAACTCTATTAAGTTTAAGCAGGCTCTATTTTATAGTTAACTCTATAAGATAGTATAGTAATAAAACTGCCCCTAAACTCTTTCTTTAACTGGAAATATTTTATAGAGATATTAAACCTTCTATATATAAAAAGATATCTTACCTATTATTACTTAATTATAATATTAAGAAAGTGCTTAACTCTAACCTCTCTAAGCCTATTAACTATATAGTAATTACTAATTTTATAGTAATAGTGAAAAGATATCTAGAGAAGTTTTATATAACTCTAATACTAATAGAGTATATACTACTTAGATTAGTAACTAAGGTAACTATTACTATAATAGCTAAAGAAAACTATATATACTATCTATTAAATAGATATAGCTACCTCTATTATATATTTCTTTAAAGGGATATATATATAACTGCTTAATAACTTTAGGGAAAAGTTACTAAAGTATAAATAAATAATCTATAGTTATTTACTAATATAGTATAGTAATAGTATTACCTTAATGCTCTATATTATAATTATTATATTAAGCTTAAATATACTAAGGGATATAAACCAGACCTTATACTGCCCTTTAGAGAGGATAGGAAGATAGGAGGCTATAAGACCCTGAAAACCAGTATTATAGAGAATATAGAAAATATAGAACTATAAATAGAAAGTAATATTATATTCTAAACTTAGAGTTTTCTAGTAGTTTCTTTAACTCTAGAGGAGTATTATTAGTTTAGATAAAGCTTTTTAAATACCTTAATACCCCTACCTCTAGACTTAACCTCAGAAAGGTATAAAACTTTAACTTTATAAAGGAGTAGATTATCTATCCTAGAGCTAATAACTAAACTCTTCCTATTAATACTTAATAATATTAAAGATTCTATAGTAAATATAAATTATTTAGCTAAGGGACCTCTTAATCCTAAAGTAGCTAAATTCTCTATACTAAGTAATAGCTAAAGCTATTATAGTTAGCCTAGTAGATAATAGTTCTAACTAGGCCTATTAGTATAATAGTTTCTACTAGAGATATTAATATTGCTAAAAGAAATAGAACTAGTCTTACTAAAAGGTAAAAAAATAGTCTTACTTAAAGAAAAAAAACCTATTAAAGAGGAAATAACTAAAGCAGAACTCTTTAATAATAAAAAGCCTAAAGGTTCTTTATAGAACTAAAAGTAGCTAGCAGTACCTATAGGTAATCCTAGTAATAATAGTAATAATAGTAATTCTAATAATAAGAAGAGCTAAAAGAATAAGCCTAGAGGTAATAATAGTAAAGACCTATAACTATTAAGTAAGCTATAAGAAATAAGCAATTCTAGCAAAACCTCAGACAGAATTAGTATTAACTAAGACTTCCTCTTACTCCTTATTACTACTAATAAGAATAGCTTAGTATAAGTAATATCTAGAGCCTAAAACAGCAAATCAAAATAATCTATACTATAGTTTAAGACTAATATAATTAGCTTATTTAACCCCCTATTATATAATAATAAAGTGGATAATATATATATTAATAGCAGCTTTAAGATAGTCTACTAGAATATTTACTACTTTATTAACACTATTAATAGCTATATAGAATCTAATAATAGTAACCTAGTAATAGCAGTACTTAACCTCTACTATACCTTATTGCAGCATATATTAGATTAGTACTATATAGATCTAATATAGAAAGAGAAAGCTAATCTTAGAGATCTATTATATAGACTATTATACTAAAAAGAATTGCTCCTTAAATATTTCTATCTCCTATATAAGATTATAGAATCCTGCTTAGTAAGGGAATAGTATACCTTATATAATATATATAAATGCTAAGATATCTAATACTAAATAATAAAAATTGCTTACCTTTATAAGGATACTAAGGAAACTAAATAGAAAATGCTATTAATTATATATAATAAGATAGATATAGAGCTTATAATTAGAATTCCCTAACCAGATAGAAATATAAACTATAATATATTTATTATAGATCTCTAAAAGATAGTACCTAGTTAGTATAAGATAGTTACTAAGAGATTATAGTACTTATTAGTCTAATCCCTAACTAAACTATCTTAAACTAAAACTATAGAAATATATACTATATAAGGGGAATCTTTAAGGAATATCTCCTTATCTAGTTACTACTCCTATTACCCTAGATTTATAGAAGCCAGGCTATTATTATCTACTCTCCTAAAATCTATATAATAAACTATAAATATTTCTATAGAACTAATATCTTTATATACTAGACTAAGTCTATTATAGAAAGATATTTATTTTAATTAGTAATAAAATCTAGAAAGAATATAAGATTAATATAATTAATATACTTAATATAACTAATATCTATAATAACCTGGCAAGGCTGTAGTGTATAATGCTAATATAGCTAATACTAACCTATAGAAATAAAATCCTATATCTTTCTCTAAGAAAGACTTTAATTATATTTAGTATTATAAAGCTAATAACTCTATAAATAAGGAGAAATCTATTATTAGCATAGATAATAAGGATAATAAGTAGAATTAAGAAAACTATGCTAAGCAAATTAATATAGCTATATAACCTTTATAGTATAGCCTATAAACTCTAAAATACCTTCCCTAATATAGGGATAAGTACTTAGTATTTAATACTAGTATATTTTAAAACTTGCTCCTTAAAGATCTAGAAGTTTGCTTATATAATACCTGTTTCTATTAGTCTAAACTATATCTAGACTTTAATAGAATCTTTACTTATTAAACCTTATCCTCTCTCTAGCCTAATATAATAATTCTAAGCCTTATTAAGCTATAGTAGTATATTAGTGTGTGCTTATGCTAATATATATATGCTAAGATTATTATTTATAGTTATTATGATAGATAATCTATTATTATATATATTAATATAGGAGCAGACTATTCTATTATTAGTAAAGTATACCTCTGCTAATTCTATATTCTTATAAGATACTTAAAGGTCTTTAAGCTCTAAGGTATAGAAAGCTTAAAAATAATTGCTTAGGTAACCTTTACTATCCTTATATATAGCTAATGCTTAAGTAGCAAAATAGTAATAGTAGAACTTTATATAGGTGCCTAGCTTATACTATATTTTAATACTAGCCTGCTAATAGGCTAAGATTTTAATATCCTAAATAGAGTTAATATCTTAAACTTAGAATTATATATCTAAATTACCTTATATAATAATCTTTAAATTCTATTATAGATCTACTTAAAGGTCCCTACTAGAGTATATAATATATATGCTTTAAGAAATATAATTATTACACTCTATAATTATTTAATAATTTAAGTTAATATGCTAAAGAGAGCAAAATAGAATCCCTTCTATTTAGCCTAAAGCATAAAGAGTGTATATTTATATATATAGGTATATTTCCTTTTATTTTAGTAATTAATAATACTTCTTACCCCTTAAAAATAAAATATAGAATAAAGCTAGAAACCTTATCTCTATTTAAAGCTAATAGATATCTTAAAATATAATTATGTAACTACTTATAATTAGTATTCTTACTATCTTTAAAAAGGTAGCTAACTTACTACTCTATATTTAACCTTATAGATCAGAAATTATTAACCTTAGTCTAACTCCCTAAAGAAACTCTAGATAAAAAAATCTACCTCACTAAACTAATAAAATTATAATTACCTTTAGCCTAAAAAGCAATAAAGGATAACTCTATACTAAAATAGGCTAATATTTATAAAGAGAATATTAATCTTAATAGTAATGTTAGAATAATAAAACTAAAAAGCTTACTAGCTATTATCACTAAGAAAGGTGTTTATATCTATAACTGAGATAATAATACTATTTAATGCTTTAAGGAGGTTATATCTTATTACCTAACTATTTAAAAAGATCAGAGCCTAATAAACCTCCTAAAAGACTAATATCTAAAGGTTAAACTTATTAATAGATAGTAAAATATAAATATTAGTTAATATCTCTACTTAGTTAGTAAAGAAGATAAAAGACTAATAGATAAAACCCTTAATAAGCTATATACTTAATACTAAATAGAATAGAGCAAATTAGGGCTAACCCCCTTTAGGGCCCCTGTTTTTATTATATAGCAAATTATTAATAGTAAATAGAAGAGCTATATAGTTATAGACTTATAAGTATTAAATAAGGCTGCTATTTCTAATATATACCCTATACTACTTTAATAAGATATTATTAAGTAACTTTAGGGCAAGCTATAGATTACTATTATTAATGCTTAATTGTTCTTCTACTAATTTCTTATAAAAAAAGAACACTAAGACCACTTTACTATTATTAGCTATAGAGGATAAGAATAATCTAAGGTAGCACTAATAGGCTTTTATAACTCTCTAGTATATGCCTAATATATAGTAGATAACCTGCTATAGCTATATAAAGAATTTGCTTATATATTTATTAATAATATTATTATTACCTTAAAGAACCTTAAGAGCTATCTAAAATACCTAGATACTATATTAAAGTTATTTACTACTATTAGTTTATCTCTATCTACTAAGAAATTCTTTATAGAATATTCCTCTATTAAACTTCTTAGCTTTACTATAGATATCTTTAGCCTTTTAAATATATAAGACCAGACTAATACTATTTACAAAATTAAATATCTATATAACTTATAGTAACTAGAATATTAGATTAGGGTAACTAGCTTCCTCTAGTATATTATCCCTTATTATAGTAGCTAAATCAAACTGTTATAATAGAAAAAAATAACCTTACTAGCAGATATATAAGCATAGGGTAAAGATAAAGGAGCATTAAGAAAGATCTTCTATTAATAAACACACTTTAAACTATTCCCTAAAGAAGTAGCTAGCTTTAATAATATTAAAGAAGTATTAATAGCAGATAACACATTATTCTACTATAACCCTAATAAATAATTATTCCTTTAGCTTAACTTATTAAAGGAATATAAACACTTAGCGCTTATCTTCTAACTTACTAATAGTATTAAATAGAAGCTATATAACTCTATTAAAAGAATAAGTATTCTGCTAATTACCTATATTAGTAAGACACTTAACCAGGCTAAATAAAAATACTAGCTAATAGAGCTTAAAGTTACTTACCTTATATAGGCTATAAAGAAGTATTAACTATTAATTTAATTATTATAAAAAGACCTAACTATTATTCTTATAGATTACTTAGTAATATATAATATTATTAAATAAACCTCCTTATAGTTAGAAAATAAAATATAATTAGATCTATAACTTACTCTATTATCTAAATATCTCAGTTAATTCTTGCTTTTATATTACTATATTCTAGGTATATTAAATATTATTATAGATACCTTATTCTAACTCCTAACTACTAAAATACCTATAGAGGATATTAGAGAACTTAATAAGGTATAGGATAATATACTAATAGGAGTTAACTTTATAATAGAAGCAATACTAGACAATAAATTTAGAATATTGCTTACCTAATTCTATCTGCGTTTTAAATTATAGAAAAGAGTATATAAGATACTTACTAATAAGACTAATAATACTAAATTAGACTTTATACTTTATAATAGACTGCTTTACTATATTAATTGCTATACTAGAAAATAAAGGCTTTATATACTAAAAGAACTAGCTACTCCCCTTATTAAAGAAGCTTATAATAATCACTATTATTTTAGTGAAACCTAAATATAAAAAGCTCTTAATAAGCACTTTTATATCCCACGCCTTTAATAATAAGTAGCAAGCTATATTACTAACTACCCCTATTATAGTATATTAAACACAGATAGGTAATTACTACTAGATATAATGCAGCTAATCTTAATATTAGTAATTCTCTTTTATACTATTATAATAGACTTTATTATTAGACTTCTAGAAATCCTATTATAGTACTCTAGATATAAATAAGAAAACTACTCTCTACTTAATATAGTCTTAACTATTAATAATAAATTCTTAAAAGCCACCCTCCTAATCCTAGGATATTTAGCATATATAGCAGAAATTTAGGGCTAGCTCCTCCTTTATAAACTTTAAAGAGGAAATTAGGGAATCCTAAAAGTAATTATATTAAACTATAACTAGAAGTTCTTCTTAAAATTCTAGATATCCTTATAGATAGAGCTAAATACTAAATTAAAATTTTTAGCTATATATTATATATAAATAGATAGAATATCAAAATATAAGAACTAAACTATTAAACTAGTAATTTACTATTTTATTAATATCTTAGAAGAAAACTAGGCTAAAATGCTTCCCAGCTTATAATATAACCTTAATAATATATACTCTTAGAATATTAGATATTTACTAAACTAACTCCTTTATAGACTTAATATTAATAATATATTAAATATACTAGAAGACTTAAACCTAGAAATAAACTGCAAAGTCTTTTAGGAGGAAGCTAAGATCTTAATTATAGTAGCCTAGCTATATATAAAAGAATAATATAATAAGAAGCATTACTTTATTATATTTTAACCTAGAGATTAGATATACCTTAAACTGGGTTTAGGTTACTACCTCCTAAAGTAACTAAATATAAAGTATAGCTATTAATAAATTCCCTTTAAGGTTCTTAAATAAGTTAGTAAACTAGCCTATTAACTAGATATCCCACTAAATATAAATATCTACCTAGTGATATTAGTTATCTAACTAATACTAGTACTAGCTTCTAAAACTAACCTATTTAACTAATAAGATAACTATTAAGAACTAGTTAATATTAAAGAAGATAATAAAACCTGCTAGCTAGAAGCATATAAATATTATAAGATTAAAAATATCCTAAAAAAGAGAATATTAGTCTAAGAAAAGATCTAATATCTTATTAAATAGAAAGAATACCTACTAACTTATATAGTCTAGATAGATAAAGATACTATAAATATAGATAAGCTGATAAAAGTCTTTGAGAATAAAGATTAAGAAATAGAAAGACTATAATAATAAGCATAAACTTAAAGACTAGCTTAGATAAGTAAAGAATAAGTATTTAAGCCTAGTAAAAAACAGAAACAATTAAGATATCTAAGAGGAAAACTATAAAAAACTATAATATAAGATAAAGGGTAATAAGGAAACTAATATAAATAATAGCTATAATAATCTTAATATCTTAAATAAGTTATTTAGCCTAGGAATATTATATAGCTAGAACCTTAGTATTAAATAGTACCTTGCCTGTAATTATTCCCTTTATAGCACCTATTCTAATAAATATACCTATAGTAGTAGCTACTTTAAGAACTTTTATAACTATAGCAGCTACCCTTACTTACTAACTATCTCCTACTTATTTCCTTTAACTAATAAGAAAAATTAGCAGCCTTTTTATATATATAAAATAATAATATATTGCTTAGTAACCTATATAGTTATCACTATCCTCTCCCTTAACCTAGTATTAAGAAAAATTTTTATATATATATATCTTCTTTACCCTCTATATCACCTATTAATGCCTTTATTAATATAAAGGCCTCTCTTATATTAATATGTTTATTACTAACTATCCTATTATCCCTTTATTATATCTATCCCTATTACTCCCTTATTATACCTATTATATCTAAGATATTTATTATCTAGAGTATATATTCTACACTTTTAGAACTATCACTGTAATATATACCTAGTTACCACTTTAATACTACTAGTTAATATACTAAATATAGTATATCTAAGGTTAACTCTATTACCCTTAATAGTATTTAATACTATCTTTCTAATAAACCTATCCTTACTAATAAGCCTAGCTACTATATTACTAACCTCTAAGCCTATAAATATATCTTAGATATTAAGTATAAGAAGTATAGTAACTATAAAAATATCTCAGAAATACTATATATCCTTTATTCCAGAATAAATACTTATCTTATTCCTTATCTATAACTAACTAATACTAATATATTTTATTATAATTTTCCTAATCTAATAAGTACTAATAATTAGCTAAATATTAACTAAGACCTATAAAACTTATAACACTATAATCCTACTTATATTACTAACACTAATAGTCTAAGTACCCTAGCTAACCTTAAGACTAACTCTAAGTTACTTAGTAAGAATAGCAGTAATAAAAGTAAAGAGAGCAAAGATAGTATTAAATATATTAAGCCTGATTAATACCTTAAACCTAATTAACCTATTATTATTAACACTATAGCTAGAAGTAATAGATCTAATACTAAGGTAACCCCTATTTCTAAGAGTAAGGCTATAGCCTTAGCTATATCTAATATAGTTAATATCCCTATCTAGCTTAAGCAGAATATTATAGTTATTAATATAATATATATTTACAGTAAGTAAGTAGATATAATTACTAAGTTACTCTAAGGTATATAAATCACCTATAATATCTTAATTAAGGCATATAATATTAATAATAAGGAAGATACTATTAAGGTGCTTAATATTATTAATATATATATTACCTATACTATAAATAAGTTTAAGGTTATTACTATAACTATACCTTATACCCTAGTCTATAAGAATCTAGGCTTCCTAGACTCTAACTAATTTCTTATACTAAAGACTCAGACTCTTAATAAGCATAATATATCTATTATAGATCTTAATCAGAGCAATACCCACACTATAGCCACTGCAGCTAATATATTTAGTGCCTTTAACACACCTGCTATATATACTATGCCTAGCTTATCTATAGCTTCTAGCTCCTTAGCTACCTTAATTATTATTAATAATCCTTATACTAACCCCCTAAAGAGGGTTATTATTACTAACTAAGCTGCTATAGCCTAGGCTACTAGATTCTGCTAGCTTGCCCACTCCTATACTAGCTTTATAACTATATAGGGCCCTATTACTGCTTTTCTAGTATATATTATAGTTACTAATATTACTAAGCTAGTAATTATCTAAGGCTATAAGTACTATAAGATCTATACCTTAATTTAGGCTAGATATACTATTATTAGTCTGTTTATATATATTAATACCCTTAAGGTGTTTATTATTAAATATATTAAGGGTAACTTAGAGTTTAGTGCTACCTCTATATTCTTTATTATAAAGAATATACTTTATTATAACTTCCCTAGTGCCTACACTAAGAGTAATAGTTATATTTTATAGACTATAATTAATAGTAATAACCTTACTACTATTAACACCCTTATTAACGTTAAATCTAGTAAAGGTAAAGAAGTATTAGATTATTAATATAAGGATATTAATAGTATTTAAGCTATCTATAACTATATTATTACCCTTATAGTATCTATTACTATTATTAAGGAGCAGGGCAATATAGAGAGCTTTCTAAAGATTAATAATACTACCTACTAGGTATATATTAACTACCTTTAGGAGGATAAAGCACTTATAACTGCCTATTAGGTAGATATTAGCTAGCTCTCTATAGCTAAGAATAATAATAATAATAATATTAAGGAGAAGTATATTAATATACTCTAACTTAATAAGCCTGCTTCTTCTACTAACCTAACCTAAGTATAGTTATAAAAGTAAATACCCTTATAATATTTACTCCTAGTATAGAATAACTATAGATTTAATTAGACAGAATATAGAGATAGAAGGGTTTGGGTAGAGGACTAGTAATAAAGCACTATAGTTAGTATATTATGCATTAACAGCGATCTAGGCATAAATATCAGTTTATACACTATATTGCAGACAATATGATTTTTTTATTATGCAGGCAATTAATGCATTAAAGGGATTTAACCCCTTAAGTATATAGATAGGCTTAAACATACTTAATATATTTAAGCTCCTTAATACACTTAATATGTTTAATGTGCTTAATGCGTTAAACGCAATAAACGCGATAAAGGCCCCTAGAGCATTTATTGCCTTTAAGGAGAGATCCTTTATCAATTTATATTATATTTTCACCTAATAATATGTTCACCCTAGTGAGCTATATTAATTAGTAAAGGAGAAGATAGATTAGAAACTCTACCTTACTCTATATAAGTCTAGTAAACCTACTATTAATAGTCCTTTTTTTTTAGAAATCTTATAAAAAGAAGATTAATACCCTTTTTAAATATAAAGTTTTTAGATTTAAGATCTATAACCCCTCTAAGTAATATAAATACCTTTTTTAATTCTATATAGTTAATAAGATTAAAAATAAGACTACTACTCTATTTAAGAAGTCCTGCTTTATTATTTATAGTATAAATAACACTAATAAGTATAATATTTTAACCTAATTACTAATAATCTAATACTATAATATTTAACTTCTATTAGCTATTATACTATCTCTTAGTTCTAATTATTTAATTTAAATTAGAGATATTATCTAAGTATATATTTAGTTATAAACTACTCTTATATAAGATATTTATACCTATCTATCTAACTAAATCTATAATCTCTATTTCTCTAATACTATTATAAAGTTATTAAACCTTTATATAGTATTACTAAAGCTAGCACTTATTAGTAGGCTACCTATAATACTTATTATTATAATAAGTTATAGATAACTAGTTCTACTTTTAACTCTTATCTTCTTATTACTAATAATACTAGCTTACACTTTACTATTATTAGTATATAAATAAATAATACTATTAAACTATTAACTACCTCTTTTTTAATTCCTAAAGAAGAAGAGCTCTAGAAGGCTAAATTTATAGTTAAAGATAAGGAGAAACTCACTACTACTACTCTAGTTACCTTTAATAGTAAAATAATCTCTTTATTACCTATTAAAGTAATTATTCTATACTAGAAGAATTAAAGTACTAAGATTAACTTAGTATAGAAGGCTTAGAATATTATAAAGGCACTAGTAAAGTAATAATATATTAAATAATATACTAGAGAGGCTTATATAGCCTTAATTTACTAACTAGAGGCTTATTTTAACCTATTAACTACTACCTAACGCTAAGATCCTATTAATAAGAATATTATAATCCTTAATAAGCACTTTTAGTAGCTAAAGAATAACCTTAATTATAGCCTAACCTTTATTATACTATTACTGCCTAGTACTAAATTATTTATATTTATAGATAGATTATTTACTAATAACTAGGACCTTATATTATAGTTAGGCTATATTATTATACTAGCTAATAAAATAATAAATAATACTACTTTTATAATCTATAGTAATATTATCTATTATAGCTCTATAAAGTATAAATAGGTTACTTATAGCATATTAGCCTTAGAGATCTATACTATAGTTACTAGCACTAATCTAGCCTTTATAATTACCTTAATGCTATACTAAGTTATTACTAAGCTAGGTATTACTAACTCTATACCTATTATAATATATATAAACTTATATTTACTATATAAGTACTTAGTAAAGCTAGATATTATAAAGGAAAAATACTTTATAATTAATATTATAGCCCTCTATTAGTTATATAAGTATTATAAGCTCTCTGAGATTTAATAGGTAAATAGTAAAGATAACCCAGCTAATACTATAATAAAGGCAAAGCCTAATAGACCTCTATGCTACCTTATTAATAATAATACCCTTATAATCTAAATACAGGGATAGGTAATATATATAGTAGAGGGAATGTTAGAATAATAGCTAATTTAAGCTATTTACACTATTTACGCTATTTGCGCTATTTGCACTATTTAGAGCTAGTTTTAGGCTATTTGAGAAGGATTTAGATAATTAGCTAAACTAGCTATTTTTTTACTTTAATTAGGTATTATTAATAATATCTAACTTATTATTTAATTTATATATTTAGATAGGCCTATTAGATAAGTGCTAGCATAAAAGAAAAAGACTGCTAGTATGGGAATAATTACCTATATTATCTAGTGGGTTAGATTCCAGCCTCTACTAGGATTTATAGCCTAGTGCTAGAATAACTATAATCTGGTTAGGTAAGCAGTTATATAACCTCTAATATTATATAACCTGCCTCTATTAACTACCTATATTATTCCTTCACACTAACCACTCTCTAGATACCTCTCTTCTTAATATATATATCTTAAACTAATATTACGCCCTATCTAACTTCTCTCTTTACTATACTAGTATTTTGGGAAACCAATACTATAACTTATAGAAAATTATAGATAGTATATACTCTACCTATTATAAAGTAGTTATAGAGTTATTAAATAATACTTATAGTAACTTAGTTCTAGAATATAAGTAGTAAATTAATAAAGTTATATATAAATTCTCTCTATAAAGCTATACCTATAAAGCTATTAGCCTTATAGGTCTTAAAATAAAAGAGAATTTTAGCATTTACCTCCTTCTCTATAATCTTATTAATAAATTTAAATATTTAACCCTAGTTATAGTTATTTATAAATACTTTTATATTTAGAGAGATTAGAAGTTCTATAATAAGTTAATAGTATAAAGTTACTATAACTAATAGGTCTAACTATAGCATTAATTAGCTAGATATAGAAGAATTCACTATAGTAGTTAATAATATTATATAAAAGAAGGTAAATAAATACCTTAGTAAGATTTTAGTTAATAGAGTCTCTTATTAAAGCTTCCACTATAGTATAAGTTTCCCTTATTTATACTAGGATAGCTAGTTCTCTAGTTACTAGTTCTAATATAGTTAAAGTAAAGCTTTATATCCTTAGTCTTAGTAATACCCTTATTAGATCTATAAAGTAGTATTACTATTATTTAGTATTATCTTCTTCTATTATTTCCTTTAAAATACTAAGTTTATTATTAGTAGTAAGAATATTATAAGTTATATAGTAGTAGCTATAGTTACTTACTATAGTATTATTATACTTACTATAGGTAATAATATTTAAGCTATACTTCTATCTATAAACTAAATAGAAAAAATAATTTACTATTTTAAAGTATAAAGGGATAGATACCCTTATTTTATACCTCTTAGTTAGAATAATCCTAGATTTAGATAGGTATTAGTAGTACTAATAATAATACTATAAATTATTATAGTATTTTAGTATCTTTTACTATATCTACTAGTAGGTTATTTTACTATATATTAAATAATATATTATTTTAGTAAAAAGTCATTAGTAGTATTAGATTTACCCCTTATTTAGGTATAAGTTATAGTTCTAGGTTAAAAGCAATTCCTCCTTAATAATTATAAGGTTAATAGTAGCACTTATCTTATAGTAAGTAATTTAAGCATTCTAAGCAAAGATCTTACAATATTCTAGTATATATAAGTATAGATATTATAGATTTTCTAGTATTTTTAAAGAGTAGCAGTATAAATTCAGAGAGAATAGATCTTAAGCTTAGATATAGTGATCTAGTTAGAATAGATAATTCTATAACAGTACTCTTATTATATTAGCTTATTATAATACTTATAGATCTATTATTTATCTGTTATCTCTTATTCTTATCACTTAAGTAGTATTTATAGGTAATAAGTTATATTAGTAAAGTTATTATTTATATAATAGATATAGAGATATATTAAGGTCTTTAAAATAGGTATACTATAAACAAACCTACTCCTTATATCTAATAACCTAGATAGCATAAAGGTAAGTCCCTTATATACCAGATTATAAATCTAGTATAGGAGTTATCACTTTGCCTCTTTAAGTAATCCTTACTAATCTATAAAAGTTAAATAGTATAATATATAAGGTTAACTACTAATTAGTATTAGTTTTATACTAGAATAAGATTTATATAGAACTTAGAGCTCCCTTTATATATATATATTAAAAGTTTATAAGTTAATATATATCTATATTTCTAAGTTCCACTTAACTATATTAGTAGTGGTGTTAAACTATATATATATGCTCTCTAATAGGTTATATAACCTTATATATATCTATTAATTATAGTATATATTCTGCTACTTTATAGGTTATAGTGTTAGTGTAATAGTAAGGTATACTTATTTAAATTTTTCTATTTTAAAATATTTACTAAGCTTAGTAATAATCTAGTCTATATTAAAATAAGGCTTAATTTAGCAAATTATCTTATAGTAATAATATAATACCCTTTTCTTAAGTATAATTAGTGTTATAAGCTATAGGTAGGGGTGAGGGTAAGTTATAAGAAGTAACTATCTTAGCTATAAATTAGTGTGCAAAGAAAGTGTAGTGAAATAGTCTGCAGTGTGCAATTATATAATTACATGCTATAATACATAGCCACTATAGCCTTATAAGGCTGAGAGTGCTATAAACTGTATTATAATATACCCCCTAGCTATATAGCAAATATCACTAATATAGCAATCTATTATTATATATAGCTATAACTATTTTTAAATATATATAAAAGAGATAAAGTAGTGTTATAAATAGCCTTAAAGGTATAAAATAAATAAAAATATCCCTTATAAGTGCTTTAAAGAGTATAAATAAGTAATATATAACTTAAGTAATAGTAATATAATCTGGATAAGTAGTAGAATCTAGTTAGTAGCACTTAACTACCTATAAAGGTAGCTAGGTAAGTATAGTTATTACTTATACTGCTCTCTACCTTAATTTTTCCTCTTCTACTCAGAATACTATAATAATTATAAGTTAACCCTTTATATATATAAAAAATCGTTATATATATTATTAACTATTACTAATACTTATCCTTATATAAAACTATCTATACCTATTAACACTATTATTAAAAATAGCCTCTTAGTGTAAATAATTTATAGTACTAGTTACTAACTATATTACTAAGGCTAAGATAATCTATAAAACTAAAAAGAAGGTAGAGTAGAAGCAGCTAGCTGCTCTTACTAAGTAGGAGGAAGCTAAGAATAATAAGAGTAATAAGTATAAGTCTTTTATTTTACTATTTTATAGCTCCTTTAATAACTATTACTATTTAGTAGAGCTTTTTAATATTATAGAAGCTAATAATATTCTTCTAATAGAGGAGACTAAGGCTTCTAAGAAGAAGCCTATAAGTAAGTATAAGTATACTCTCTCTATTAAGGAGAAAGAGAATAAGAATAAGAAAAAGCCTATTAATATATTTATAATATTACTTCTATATAGTTTAGAAATATTAATAATAGTTTAGAGAAGTTTAAATATAAGTTTAAAAAGGTAAAGATTATAGCTAGTATATATTATAGTATACTAAAAAAGAAAACTAACCTTACTATTAGTAAGAAAACTCTAGGCTTTGCTAAGAAGCTCTATACTTCCTCTACTATCCTAAAAAAAGCTAGTAAGCTAATAGAGCATCTATACTATAGCTATATATACTTACTACTTATAGGTAAAAGCTCTAGTTACTGCTTTTATAATACTAATAGATATTACTACTATTACTTAGCTAGCTAAGGCTATAAGCTCCTCTTTATTATTACTATTACTTCTTATAAGTACTACTATAAGACTTATAATAGTAATAACTAGATTATAAGTATTCTATACTTATATATAGGTATATATAAGATAATTTAGTATAATACTAACTTATCTATCTAGGTTCTTACTTTTTAGTACTAGGTTCTCTAAACTGCTCTTAAAGAGAAAAAGGAGAAGAAAAAGGAGAAGAAGAAGGAGTAGAAGTAGGAGGAGGAGGAGGAGAAGAAGCTCTAGGTTATTATATATTTAGAGGCTACTATAAGAGAGCTAGCTTTAGCTAGCTCTTCTTAGCAGGTCTCTATAGCTACTACTCTTTCTAGTAATACTATTACTAATATATATACTTACTTAGTAAGCCTTTTAGCTCTCTATAAGCTATCTATTAGTATAGCTAATAGCTTTATTAACTGCCTTATTATAGCTATCTATACTAAGGAGTATTTCTATTATTAAATATATACCTTTAAGTATTAATATCTTTTACTTATTAGTATTTAGAGAGGTATAGAGCTAGTATATCTAGAACTAGTATATCTATAAGAATTACCTTTCTGCCTAGCTATTATATATAGGGGGGCTATAGCTTTATAAATAATATCTACTAGCCTTTAAGCCTAATAGAGCTTTATTCTATACTCTTAAACTTACTTTCTCTTTATTATAATAATATAGTAAGTATTTACTAGGTTTAGTAGTACTTAGAAATATTTAAACTTAGCTTAAAAGAGGCTTTTTATAAGCCTATCTATTAATATCTTATCTATAGGTATATAGAGCACTTTAAAAGTACTCTTTATATACTCTTAGTATAGCTATATATTTTAAATATTAATATATTATAGGTGGGTTAAAATATACTCTTTCTCTCTAACTACTAGTTAAATAGGTTACTAATTATTATAATAGACTTTTTAAATATCTCTAAGCTCTAAAGTAAGGTTATAGTATAGCCTTTAAAGGGCTATTATCTTTTTAGTAATATATTTAAGGCTTAGAAGCTTTGCTTTAGTTATTAATATTATAACTATTACTTAATAGACTGCTTTCTACTAAATTATACCTTTAAAGAGTATTATTATATAGCTTTATAATAACCTATAAGTCTCTTTATTATTAGTAAATAAGGTATTACTAGTAATTAGTAGTAAGAAAGTCTCTTTATTACTCTCTAAGCTGCTATAGCAGATTATAAAGTAGTAAGTTAAATAGAGATACTATATATACTACCTTACTATAGTAAAGTACTATATACTTAGATTTATAAGGAAGTAAGAGAGTTATATTATAGTAAAGGCTACTTTAAGGTATATTATTATTACTATATATAGGATACTTCTAATAAGTAATTAGTAGTTCTTAACTTTTATAGGAGTAGCCTTACTAGGGTTTTTTATAAGCTTAGTAACTAATATAGAAGTACTTAGAGTAATACTATTATAGAGGCTAAAATGCTCTATAATAGTTTTAATATACTAGTTATAGACTAGGTAGATCTTTTTAGCTACTTAGTTTTATATAATATATACTCTAAGATACTATTTAATAGAGCTTAGTTTATATAGTTTATATAGTTTTTTAATCTCTTATATAAGCTTCTAAGCTTTAGAAGTATAGTTTTAATAAAATAAAATAAGAATATTATTAATATAGAATAGAAGTAGAACCTTATAGTACTTATCTTAAAAAAGGTAGAGCTTCTTATTATATAGAGAGAGTTTAAGCTTATATAAAGCTATAGAGAATTCCTTATATTATAGAAGAGGTATATTCTTTAAGCTATATAGAGCTCTATTAAGCTCTATAACTTTACTAGCTTACTTAAAGCTATCTAAAAGGTAGTAGGTAACTAGCTCTCTATCTAGGTTAATATCTATATTTAAAAATATATTAATAATATTAAATTAGAGTATTTTATAGTTAAACTAGGCTATAATTGCTACTACTATATATAGGTTTTAGGCTATAAGTATAGTAATATAGGTTAAGCTAAGAGAGGAGATATCTTATATATCTTCTTATATATAGATTTATGCTTTATAGATATTAAGATAGTTATCTTAGAACTTATAGATATATATCTATTTTAAGAAAAGAGGCTTTAAGTATATCTTAAACTAGTTAATAATATACTAGGTTTTCTTAGCTATAAGCTTATTAATTTCCTTATTTATAGCCTCTTAAAATATATCTTAGAGCAGCTCTCTTAGCTTTCTAGCTTTAAAATAGTTACTTAGAAGCTTTAAGAGGTTTTCTATAAAGTATATTATCTTTATTATAAGCTATAGGTAGGGGTGAGAGCGAGTTATAAGGAGTAACTATCTTAGCTATATATTAGTGTGTGCAGAAAGCATAGTGAAATAGTCTGTAGTGCACGATTATGTAATTATGCGCCACAGCGCACAGCTACTATAGCCTTATAAGGCTAAGAGTGCTATAAACTGCATCGCAATATACCCCCTAGCTATATAGTAACTATTACTAATATAGCAATCTGCTATTATATATAGCTATAACTATTTTTAAATATATATAAAAGAGATAAAATAGTATTATAAATAGCCTTAAAGGTGTAAAATAAATAAAAATATCTCTTATAAGTGCTTTAAAGAGTATAAATAAGTAATATATAACTTAAGTAATAGTAATATAATCTAGATAAGTAGTAGAATCCTGTTAGTAGTGCTTAACTGTCTGTAAAGGTAGCTAGGTAGGTATAGTTATTACTTATACTGCCCTCTGCTTTAATTTTTCCTCTTTCTTCTACTTAAAATACTATAATAATTATAAGTTAACCCTTTATATATATAAAAAAATTATTATATATATTATTAACTATTACTAATACTTATCTTTATATAGAACTATCTATACCTATTAATACTATTATTAAAAATAGCCTCTAAGCATAAATAATCTATAGTATTAGTTACTAACTATATTACTAAGGCTAAGGTAACCTATAAGGCTAAGAAGAAGGCAGAGCAGGAGTAGCTAGCTGCTCTTACTAAGTAGGAGGAGGCTAAGAATAATAAGAGTAATAAGTATAAGTCTTTTATTTTACTATTCTATAACCCCTCTAGTAACTATTACTATTTAGTAGAGCCTTTTAATACTATAAAAGCTAACTATATCCTTTTAATAGAGAAGGCTAAAGCTTCTAAGAAGAAGCCTATAGGTAAGTATAAGTATACTCTCTCTATTAAGGAGGAAGAGGATAAGAATAAGGAGGAGTCTATTAGTATATTTATAATATTGCTTCTATATAGTTTAGAGATATTAATAATAGTTTAGAGAAGTCTAAATATAAGTTTAAGGAGGCAAAGATTATAGCTAGTATATATTATAGTATGCTAAAGAAGAAGACTAACCCTACTACTAATAAGAAGACTCTAGGCTTTACTAAAAAGCTCTATACTTCCTCTACTATCCTAAAGGGAGCTAGTAAGCTAATAGAGTATCTATATTATAGCTATATATACTTACTACTTATAGATAAGAGCTCTAGTTACTACTTCTATAATACTAATAAGCACTATTATTACTATCTAGCTAGTTATAGCTACTAACCTCTCTCTATTACTACTATTATACTCTATAAGTATTACTATAAGGCCTATAATAATAATAATTAAGTTATAAGTATTCTATACTTATATATAGATATATATAAGATAATTTAGTGTAGTGCTAACTTATCTATCTAGGCTCTTACCTATTAGCACTAAGTCCTCTAGACTGCCCTTAAAGAGGAGGAGGAGAAGGAGAAAGAGAAGGAGGAGGAGTAGGAGGAGGAGAATAAGCTCTAGGTTATTATATACCTAGAGGCTACTATAAGAGAGCTAGCTTTAGCTAGCCCTTTTTAGTAGGTCTTTATAGCTATTACTCTTTTTAGTAGTACTATTACTAATATATATACTTACTTAGTAAGCCTTTTAGCTCTCTATAAGCTACCTATTAGTATAGCTAATAGCTTTATTAACTACCTTATTATAGCTATCTATACTAAGGAGTATTCCTATTATTAAATATATATCTTTAGGTATTAATACCCTTTACTTATTAATATTTAGAGAGGTATAGAGCTAGTATATCTAGGGCTAGTATATCTATAAGAATTACTTTTCTGCCTAGCTATTATATATAGAGAAGCTATAGCCCTATAGATAATATCTACTAGCTTTTAAGCCTAATAGAGCTTTATTCTATGCTCTTAAACTTACTTTCCCTTTATTATAATAATATAATAAGTATTTACTAAGTTTAGTAGCACTTAAAAGTGTTTAAACTTAGCTTAGAAGAGGCTTTTTATAAGCTTATCTACTAATATCTTATCTATAAGTATATAGAGCACTTTAAAAGTGCTCTTTATATACTCTTAGTATAGCTATATATTCTAAATATTAATATACTATAGGTAGGTTAAAATATACTCTCCCTCTCTAACTACTAGTTAAATAGTTTGCTAATTATTATAATAGACTTTTTAAATATCTCTAAGCTCTAAAATAAGGTTCTAGTATAGCCTTTAAAGGACTATTATCTTTTTAGTAGTATATTTAAGGCTTAGAAGCTCTGCTTTAGTTATTAATATTATAACTATTACTTAATAAGCTGCTTTTTACTAAATTGCACCTCTAAAGAGCATTATTATATAGCTTTATAATAACCTATATATCTCTTTATTATTAGTAAATAAGGTATTACTAGCAATTAGTAATATAGAAGTTTCTTTATCACTCTCTAAGCTGCTATAGTAGATTATAAAGTAGTAAGTTATATAGAGATACTATATATACTACCTTACTATAGCAAAGTGCTATATACTTAGATTTATAAAGAAGTGGGAGAGTTATACTATAGCAAAGGCTACTTTAAGGTATATTATTATTGCTATATATAGAATGCTTTTAATAAGCAATTAGTAATCCTTAACTTTTATAGTAATAACCTTACTAAGGTTCTTTATAAGCTTAGTAACTAGTATAGAAGTACTTAGAGTAATACTATTATAGAGACTAAAGCACTCTATAATAGTTTTAATATACTAGTTATAGACTAGGTAAATCTTTTTAGCTGCTTAGTCTTATATAATATATATTCTAAGGTACTATTTAATAGAGCCTAGTTTATATAGTTTATATAGTTTTTTAATCTCTTATATAAGCTTCTAAGCTTTAGAAGTATAGTCTTAATAGAATAAAATAAGAATATTATTAATATAGAATAGAAGTAGAACCTTATAGTGCTTATCTTAAAAAAGGTAGGGCTCTTTATTATATAGAGAGAGCCTAAGCTTATATAAGGCTATAGAGAATTCCTTATACTATAAAAGAGGTATATCCTTTAAGCTATATAGAGCTTTATTAAGCTCTATAACTTTACTAGCCTGCTTAAAGCTATCTAAAAGGTAGTAGGTAACTAGCTCTCTATCTAGATTAATATCTATATTTAGAAATATATTAATAATATTAAATTAGAGTATTTTATAGTTAAACTAGGCTATAATTACTACTACTATATATAAGTTTTAGGCTATAAGTATAGCAGTATAAATTAAGCTAAGAGAGGAGGTATCTTATATATCCCCTTATATATAGATTTATACTTTATAGATATTAAGGTACTTATCTTAGAACTTATAGGTATATACCTACTTTAAGGAAAGAGGCTTTAAGTATATCTTAGACTAGTTAATAATATACTAGGTTTTCTTAGCTATAAGCTTATTAATTTCCTTATTTATAGCTTCTTAAAATATATCTTAGAGTAGCTCTCTTAGCTTCCTAGTTTTAAAATAGTTACTTAGAGGCTTTAAGAGGTTTTCTATAAAGTATATTATCTTCTACTTAGTATTTAGATATATCTTAGAGTTATTTTATAGATATACTATAATAGTGGAGTATAGAGTTTTATATCTAAGAGTGCTTTCTATAATAGCTTTATACTAATTAGGCATAAAGGTTATAAAGAAAGTATTTTAGTAGTTATTTAGTAAGCTCTTTTCTAAATAAAGAGTTATAAAAACTCTTAGATACTGCTCTCTAGTGCTCTATTATATTAGAGGCTTATAGTTAATTTATTAATATTAATAATAGGCAGGTTAGAAATCTATTTTAGCTACTAAGGAGGAGTTTTATCTAGATTGCTATAAACTCTCCTCCTTTATAGACACTTAAGTAGCTAGTTCTTAAGTATTTAAAATAGATAGATATAGATCTATACCCTCAGTAATAGCATATTATGCTTTAGGGTAGGGCTTTAGTATTATAGAAGTGTCTAAACTTAATCTTAATATACTTTTAGGATTAGGAGTTTATTTAGGAGTAAGTAGTCCTCTCTATATTCTAGCTAGTATACCCTTAAGCTATATTATAGTAGTAGTTTGAGGTGCTTTTAAACTATAAGAAGCAGCTAGTATAGAGGACTTAAGCCTACTAGTAGTTTATTTATTTATTATAAGGTTACTATTTACTTTATTAAGTACCTCTAAGGTTTTAAGGACTATATTAGAGGATTTAATAAGTATTTTAACCTTATTAATAATTATTTAGGCACTCTAGATATCTATAGCCTCCTTCTTATTATCTAGAGAGTAGAATTTTAACTTATTAAAGTATATATTATATATAATAATAACCTAGTTAAGTATAGAAACCTAGATCTAATATAGGTTATATATTTCTAGTATATATTCTATAAGGTATCTAAGATAGATCCTAGAATTAATCTTATAATAGTATCTCTTAATACCTTTTATATAACTTCCTTTAAGGAGATAAGCTCTATAACTATAGGTATATAAGCCTCTCTAGTATAAATATAGATCTTAGTGCACAGTAAGCATAAAGTCTGGTTACTACTATTAGAAATAGTTCTAAAACTATTTAAGTTCTATCTAAATAGAGCTTTACTAGTTATTTATAGTATATAGGCTGATATTAAAGATAAAGACTACTACTCTCTAAGCCTCTAAGATAAGATACTTAGATAAGTAAGTAGTAGTTAGTATTATAAGCACTTTTAGAATAATTTCCAAGCTAGTATACTCTCTGCTATCTATAAGCTTCTTAGTATTTATTAGTAAAAGCTTAAAATTAATTCTAAGCTCCTCTACCTATTATTTATACTAAGTAAAGCTTTATATAGCAATAATAGCATACTTAATATTATAGTAGATCTTATAGATAGTAAGTTTCTGCTATCTTTATACCTAGTATTTAAATATCTAGAGCACCTTAAATACTTTATTATGCTCTTTTAAAACTAGGAGAATTTTAAAGAGTCTTCTACTATACTTATCCTTAATAAGAAGTATCTAGGTATATAGTTTGCTAAGCTTTTAGTAGTTAAAGAGGTTTTAAGCTATATAGTAATAGAGATAGAGAGATCTAGCCTTAGATATGCTATATAAGATAACTTACTTAGTATATACTTAAGTATAGAATTTATATTAAATATATAATAGAGTCTTAATCCTTACCTTCTAAGTATTATATATAAGGTGTTTAAGAGCACTCTAGTCTAAATAACTAGCTTAGAGGTGCTATAGTTATATATTATTAAACCTTCTAGCTATATAGTAGTATAAGGGGTATATTAGCTTCTAGTTATTTAAGAGGGCTATAATATCTATACTGCTTATAGAAATACTTAGACTAGGCAGGTAGGTAGAGATAGAGTTATATTTAAAGAAGACTAGGTTGCTCTTATATAGTAGCTGCTTTATATAAGTAGATTTATCTAGCTTATTAAATTATAGAGAGTAGTTATAGCTATTATACTAGATATCTATCTTAAAGAGGAGCACTTCTAAGATAATATTAATATATATATTTTTAATAATAGTAATATTATTTAAGGTTAGAGTGCTCTTTTTACCTATTAAGGTGTTTTTAAATATATCCTGGATAACCTAAGTGCTCCTCCTAATAATTAGTATACTTATACTATTAACTTTAATCACCTTATTATTATATAAATATATAAAGGTACTAGAAACTAGCTTTCTCTTATTATTAATAATATAGAGAGCTCTATAATTATCTAAAATAATACTATTAGAGAGAGTATATATTTTCTTAAAGAATATAAATACTATAAAATAAACTTAAATTGCTTAGCTTTTATCTTTAAGAAGGCTTTAGTTAATAATATAGCAGAAAATATTATTAGAAAGTTGCTCTTTATTACTAGCACTACTTCTATTACTATGCCCACTCTAGTTACTGCTATAGTATCTACTATAGCTATAGTTAGATAAGTGCTAACTGCTCTTCTAAAACTTCTTTATAATCTACTCTATATATATAAGGTTATTATAGATATAGCCCTACTATAGAAATATTACTATCTCCTATATATACTATACTTTATCCTTTAGTATCTTATAATCCTTAAAGCTATCTTTTAGTAAGTCTGTAAATATTTATTAAATATAGCTATAGTTCTATAAAGTCTACCTATAATATTATTTATAGAAGTAGCTAGGGATCTTATTAAGTATCACTACTAGAAAAAAAGTATCTAAAGCAGTCTATAAGGCTTAAAGTAGATCCTCTAAGTTAGAGCAGCCTATAAGGGTAGTATATACTCTAAGTAATCTACTAAGACTCTTAGTAGAAGCTAGCTTATTATAGATCTTAGTAGTAAGAATAATTCTAAGCTTTTTAAGTAAGAGGTAAGATATTTTAATCTTTTCTATTTAGATAACTAAATCTAGCTAGTTTTAGGCCTAAGTAGAAGCTATTTTATAGTATATTGCTTTAAGAAAAGTATATCTACTATAGCTTCTCTTAGTATTAGTAATATTCTAGCTTACTACTAGCTTATAGAGATAGTGCTATTCTCTATACTACTTAGCAGGCTAAGTGGTATACTTAGTATACTTTAGAATATCCTTATAATCTTAGTATACTTATTTCTATATATTATTATTAGAGTAGGTAAGTTATTATTTAAGAAGGTAGAGTATATTCTAAAGGTTAATCTAGAACTTATTATTTTTATTATTAAGCTTTATCCCTACTACCTTAAAGTAGACTATATTAATAGTCTAATAGATAAGTACCTAATAGTTATAGTATAAAATAATCTATAATAAGAGGTTTATACTATTAGCAGAGAGATACTTAAGTATATTACTCTACTTATCTTAGATATCTTTATACTTAATAGAGGTTAGTGGGGTTAGCTTTATAAACTTAAAAGTAATAAGACCTACTCTATTAGTTTATTAAGGAGTATTAGACTCCTTACTCTTAATAATATTAATAGAGTTATTATATTTAATAGTCTTATAGAGTATCTAAGAGGGATTCTCCTTAGCTTTCTGCTTATAGAGGGCTGCTTTATACTTACTAAGATTAGCCTTATACTTAGCTTAGAGGTAGTTATTATGCTTATCTATAAACTTCTAAATAGTTAGAGTGCTCTTAAAAGTGTTAAAAGGCTTCTTAATATTAGAGCTATTAGAATTAAGATACTTCTAAATATCCTTACTCTGCATAGATAAGTATAGGTTAAGGTATTAATAAGGCTAGTTAGTAGGGCTCTAGAGCCTTACTTCTAGAGAGAAGGTTATTAAAGAGTATATAGCTATTATTATAAGGTTACTTTAAAAAGGTTTTTAAGTATTATAAGGTTATTTTAAATAGGTAAAAGATAATAGGAGAAAAGCTGCTTGCTCTTTTCTAGGCTTAGAGAGGTTAGAGGGGTATTTATAAGCTATAGAGCTAGGCTTATAACTATTGTAAGCTATAGATAGGGGTGAGAGTAAGTTATAAGAAGTAACTATCTTAGCTATAGATTAGTATGTATAGAAAGTATAGTAAAATAGTCTGCGGTATGTAATTATATAATCGCGCACTATAGTGCATAGCTACTGCAGCCTTATAAGGCTAAGAGTGCTATAAACTGCATTATAATAATCTTCTATTTAGTATTTAGATATATCTTAGAGTTATTCTATAAATATACTATAATAGTAGAGTATAGAGTTTTATATCTAAGAGTGCTTTTTATAATAGCTTTATACTAATTAGATATAAAGGTTATAAAGAAAGTATTCTAGTAGTTATCTAGTAAGCTCTTTTCTAAATAGAAAGTTATAAGAACTCTTAGATATTACTCTCTAGCACTCTATTATATTAGAGGTTTATAGTTAATCTATTAGTATTAATAATAGATAGGTTAGAAATCTATTTTAGTTACTAAGGAGAAGTCTTATCTAGATTACTATATATTTTTCTCCTTTATAAATACTTAAATAGCTAGTTTTTAAGTATTTAAAATAGGTAGATATAGATCTATATCCTTAGTAATAGTATACTATACTTTAGAGTAGGGCTCTAGTATTATAGAAGGGTTTAAACTTAATTTTAGTATGCTTTTAGGATTAGAAGTTTATTTAGGAGTAAGTAGTTTTCTCTATATTTTAGCTAGTATACTCTTAGACTATATTATAATAATAGTATAAGGTGCTTCTAAACTATAGAAAGTAGCTAGTATAGAGAACTTAAGCCTGCTAGTAGTTTATTTATTTATTATAAAGTTACTATTTGCTTTATTAAGTATCTCTAAGATTTTAAGAACTATATTAGAGAATTTAATAGGTATTTTAACCTTATTAATAATTATCTAGGTGTTCTAGATATTTATAGCCTCTTTCTTATTATCTAGAGAGTAGAACTTTAACTTATTAAAGTATATATTATATATAATAATAACCTAGTTAAGTATAGAAACCTAGATCCTATATAGATTATATATTTTTAGTATATATTCTATAAGATATCTAAGATAGGTTCTAGAGTTAACCTTATAATAGTGTTTCCTAATACCCTTTTTATAACTTCCTTTAAGGGAGTAAGTTTTATTAAGTTTATAGTTATGACGCAGCCCCCTGCAAAAAAGATTATAATAAATTCACTCAGTTTATAGGTATAATTCAGGAAACACTATAGAGGCACTTTAACCTATACCCTCTACTAGTTAAGGATAATAATATAGGAACCCTATATATTCCTACTAGCAAGCAAACCCTCTAAATATTATAAAGTTAGATATATGCTCTGGCTAAATAGACTAGCAGAACAGTAATAGCGCAGGTAACGCTATGCCACACATAATAGGGCTAATTATATCAGGGCTGAGTAGGCCACTGAGGCTCTTATGGCCTGGAAAAAACGCCTAAAAGGTAAACCTTCTAGCAAGGTGCACACGAGAGATGACTACGTAACTGAAGGCTGTGTGTATTGTCAGGAGGCGCGGCGCGGAGTTAGAAGGTCTGTTGCAAAGCAGGTAAAATCACTATGCAGTAGCTAGAGGCTGAGTAAGTTTTATAGCTATAGGTATATAAGCCTCTCTAGTATAGATATAGGTCTTAGTATATAGTAAGTATAAAGTCTAGTTACTACTATTAGAAATAGTTCTAGAACTACTTAAGTTCTATCTAAATAGGGCTTTGCTAGTTATTTATAGTATATAGACTAATATTAAAAATAAAGACTGCTACTCTCTAAGCCTCTAAGATAAGGTATTTTAATAGGTAAGTAGTAGTTAGTATTATAAACACTTTTAGGATAATTTCTAAGCTAGTATGCTCTCTGCTATTTATAAGCTTTTTAGTGTTTATTAGTAAAAGCTTAAGATTAATTCTAAGCTCCTCTATCTATTATTTATACTAAGTGAAGCCTTATATAGTAATAATAGTATACTTAATATTATAATAGATCTTATAGATAGTAAGTTTCTACTATCTTTATACTTAGTATTTAAATATCTAGAATACTTTAAATACTTTATTATGCTTTTTTAAGACTAGGAGAATTTTAAAGAGTCTTCTACTATACTTATCTTTAATAAGAAGTATCTAGGTATATAGTCTGCTAAGCTTTTAGTAGTTAAAGAGGTTCTAAGCTATATAGTAGTAGAAATAGAGAGATCTAGTCTTAGATATACTATATAAGATAACTTACTAAGTATATATTTAAGTATAGAATTTATATTAAATATATAATAGAGTTTTAATTCTTACTCTCTAAGTATTATATATAAGGTATTTAAGAGCACTCTAGTCTAGATAACTAGCTTAGAGGTGCTATAGTTATATATTATTAGACCTTTTAGCTATATAGTAGTATAAGGGATATATTAGCTTCTAGTTATTTAAGAGAGCTATAATATCTATACTATTTATAGAAATACTTAGACTAGATAAGTAGATAGAGATAGGATTATATTTAAAGAAAACTAGATTACTCTTATATAGTAGCTACTTTATATAAGTAGACTTACCTAGCTTACTAAACTATAGAGAGTAGTTATAGCTATTATACTAGATATCTATCTTAAAGAGAAGTGCTTTTAAGATAATATTAGTATATATATTTTTAATAATAGTAATATTATTTAAGATTAGAGTGCTCTTTTTACCTATTAAGGTATCTTTAAATATGCTCTAGATAATCTAAGTGCTCCTCCTAATAATTAGTATACTTATATTACTAACTTCAATTATCTTATTATTATATAAGTATATAAAGGTGCTAGAAACTAGCTTTCTCTTATTATTAATAATATAAAGAGCTCTATAATTATCTAAAATAATACTATTAGAAAGAGTATATAGTTCTTTAAAGAATATAAATATTATAGAATAAACTTAGATTACTTAGCTTTTATCTTTAAGAAGGCTTTAATTAATAATATAGCAGGAAATATTATTAAGAAGTTACTCTTTATTACTAGCACTATCTCTGTTACTATGCTTATTCTAGCTATTACTATAATATTTGCTATAGCTATAGTTAGATAAGTACTAACTGCTCTTTTAAGATTTCTTTATAATCTACTCTATATATATAAGGTTATTATAGATATAGCTTTACTATAAAGATATTACTATCTCCTATATATACTATACTTTGTTTTTTAATATCTTATAGTTCTTAAAGCTATCTTTTAGTAAGCTTATAAATATCTATTAAGTATAGCTATAGTTCTATAAGGTCTACCTATAATATTATCTATAAGAGTAGCTAGGGATCTTATTAGATATTACTATTAAAAAAGAAGTATTTAAAGCAGTTTATAAGGCTTAAGGTAGATTCTCTAAGTTAGAGTAGCTTATAAGAGTAGTATATACTCTAAGTAATCTACTAAGACTCTTAGTAGAAGCTAGCTTATTATAGATCTTAGTAATAAGAATAATTCTAAGCTCTTTAAGTAAGAGATAAGATATTCTAATCTCTTTTACTTAGATAACTAAATCTAACTAGTTCTAGGTCTAAGTAGAAGCTATTTTATAGTATACTACCTTAAAAAAAGTATATTTACTATAGCTTCTCTTAGTATTAGTAATATTTTAGCTTACTACTAGCTTATAGAGATAGTACTACTTTCTATACTACTTAGTAGACTAAGTAGTATACTTAGTGCACTTTAAAATATTCTTATAATCTTAGTATACTTATTTCTATATACTATTATTAGAGTAAATAAGTTACTATTTAAGGAGGTAGAGTATATTCTAAAGGTTAATCTAGAACTTATTATTTTTATTATTAAGCTTTATCTCTGCTACTTTAAGGTAAACTATATTAATAGTTTAATAGATTAGTGCCTAATAGTTATAATATAAGGTAATCTATAATAAGAGGTTTATACTATTAGCAGAGAGATATTTAAGTATATTATTCTACTTATCTTAGATATTCTTATACTTAATAGGAGTTAGTAAGATTAGCTTTATAAGCTTAGAAGTAGTAAGACTTACTCTACTAGCTTATTAGAGAGTATTAGACTTCTTACTCTTAATAATATTAATAGAGTTATTATGCTTAGTAGTCTTATAGAGTATCTAAGAGGGATTCCCCTTTTACTTTTAAAGGGCTGCTTTATACTTACTAAGATTAGCCTTATACTTAGCTTAGAGGTAGTTATTATATTTATCTATAAACTTCTAAATAGTTAGAGTGCTCTTAAAAGTATTAGAAGGCTTTCTAGTATTAAAGCTATTAGAATTAAGATACTTCTAACTATCCTTACTCTATATAAATAAGTATAGGTTAAGGTATTAATAAGACTAGTTAGCAGGGCTCTAGAGCCTTGCTTCTAGAGAGAAGGTTATTAAAGAGTATATAGCTATTATTATAAGGCTGCTTTAAAAAGGTTTTTAAGTATTATAAGGTTATTTTAAATAGGTAAAAGATAATAGGAGAAAAGCTACTTACTCTTTTCTAGGCTTAGAGAGGTTAGAGAGATATTTATAAGTTATAGAGCTAGGCTTATAACTATTATAAGCTATAGATAGGAGTGAGAGCAAGTTATAAGAAATAACTATCTTAGCTATAGATTAGTATATATAGAAAGTATAGTGAAATAGTCTATAGTGTGTAATTATATAATTACACACTATAGTGTATAGCTATTGCAGCCTTATAAGGCTGAGAGTGCTATAAACTATATTATAATAATTAGAAAAGTAAATAGTGTTTATTTCTTTATAAAGCCTGCTCTCTTATATATATTCTAGAAGATATAGAGTTTTAGCTTTAGTATATCTATACTTTTACTATTATACTTTATCTTATTAATATATAGCTTAGTTAGGTTTATAAGTTAGTATATAAATAAGTATATATTATTTTTAAGTCTAATTTAAGTATTTATAATATTTAGAGCAGAATTAGTATTTAAAGTTAAACTAAGGTTAACTAGCTATAGAGCTTTATTATTTATAGATATATTTCTTTTATTATTAGTCTATAAAGGTATAGACTTTACTCTTTTTTTGCTATTACTATCTATAATCTCTCTAGTAAAGTCTTTATTTTTCTATAGCTTTATAAATATAGCATTTTTACTTACCTATTTCTTAGCTTTCTTAGTTATCTAAAAGTAAAAGTTATTCTCTATAATAATTATAAAGAGTTAATCTATAATTGATAGAGAATTATAAATAGTATATACTCTATCTATTATAAGGTAGTTATAGAGTTATTAAATAATACTTATAGTAGCTTAGTTCTAGAATTTGAGTAGTAGATTAATAAAGTTATATATAAACTCTCTCTATAAGGCTATATCTATAAAGCTATTAGCCTTATAGATCTTAAAGTAAAAGAGGATTTTAGTATTTACCTTTTTCTCTATAGTTTTATTACTAAATTTAAATATTTATTTCTAATTATAGTTATTTATAAATACCTTTATATTTAGAGAGATTAGGAGTTCTATAATAAGTTAATAGTATAGAGTTACTATAACTAATAGGTCTAACTATAGTATTAATTAGCTAGATATAGAAGAATTTACTATAGTAGTTAATAATATTATATAAAAGAAGGTAAATAATTACCTTAGTGAGGTTTTAGTTAGTAAAGTCTCTAGTTAAAGCTTCTACTATAGTATAAGTCTCTTTTATTTAAGCTAAAATAGCTAGTTCTCTAATTACTAGATCTAGTATAATTAGAGTAAAGTTTTATATTCTTAGTCTTAGTAATACTCTTTATAGATCTATAAAGCAGTATAGCTATTATTTAGTATTATCTTCTTTTATTATTTCCTTTAGAATACTAAGTTTATTAATAGTAGTAAGAATATTATAAGTTATATAGTAGTAGGTAGTATTACTTATTATAGTATTATTATACTTACTATAGGTAATAATCCTTAAGCTATACTTCTATCTATAAACTAAATAGAAAATATATATTATTATTTTAAGGTATAAAGGGATAGATATCCTTATTTTATCCCTCTTAGTTAGAATAATCCTAGATTTAAGTAGATATTAGTAGTGTTAATAATAATACTATAAGTTATTATAGCATTTTAGTATCTTTTACTATATCTACTAGTAAGTTATTTACTATATACTAAATAATATATTATTTTAGTATAAAGTTACTAGTAGTATTAAGTTTATCTCTTATTTAGGTATAAGTTATAGTTCTAGATTAAAAGTAATCCCTCCTTAATAATTATAAGGTTAATAGTAATACTTATTTTATAGTAAATAATTTAACATATATATAAGCATAGATATTATAGATTTCTAGTCTTTTTTTAAAGAACAGTAGTATAGATTTAAAGAGGGCAGATCTTAAGCTTAAATATAGTAATCTAGTTAGGATAGATAATTTTATAGCAGTACCCTTATTATATTAGCCTGTTATAATACTTATAGATCTGTTATTTATCTATTATCTCTTATTCTTATTATTTAAGTAGTATTTATAGGTAATAAGTTATATTAGTAAAGTGATTATTTATATAATAGATATAGAGGTATATTAAGGTCTTTAAGATAGATATACTATAAGTAAACCTACCCTTTATACCTAATAACCTAGGTAGTATAAAGATAAGTGCTTTATATACTAGATTATAAACCTAGTATAGGAGTTATTACTTTACCTCTTTAAGTAATATTCTTACTAATCTATAGAAGTGAAGTAGTATAATATATAAGGTTAACCACTAATTAGTATTAGTTTCACGCTAGATTAAGGTTTATATAGAACTTAGGGCTCCCTTTATATATATATATTAAAAGCCTATAAGTTAAGTTTATAGTTACTATAAGAGATATACTATAAAACCCTATACTAAAAATATATAATAATATAGAGGCTATATAATAGAGGTTAATTACGTAATACAGTGTATTATAGTACTATTAGTACTGTGTATACTGTTAGAAGAAGCCTCTAGAAAGCTGTGGAAACTGCTAGCTTTTACTGTCTAAGTTAAGGTTAAACCTAAAAGGGTTTTGGGTTACTAAATTACTTAATAAATAACCTAAATAAGGAAATAAGTGGGGCAGCTTAGCAAGCAGCTTATGCAGCTATAGAAGGCTCTAGAAACTAAGCCTTAAGTATAAATAACTTACCTCTCTCTTTCTAGAATACTCCTTTTTACTTAGAAGGTAGACACTTTAATATTAACTTATTTATACTTATTATTTCCCTTTTAAGCTATTAATTATATTATTAACGATTATATAACCTAAGAGGTTATAAGCCCAGCTTATATAAGCTGAAAACGCTGAATAATACTGAAAAACCTAAAAAGCCTAAAACGATAAAACTAAGATTTAAACCTTAAGCCCTTCTATATAAGGCTAATACCTATACCGCTACACTATATAACCTCCTACCTATTTACACTATTAATAATAATAACTATATCTATAATAGATACTAAATTTACTATCTCTAAGCTTAAAGGAGCCTCTAACTATACTATTTAGGCTTTAAGAGTTAAGGCTCTTTTAGCTAGTAAGGATATTAATATTAACTTAGAGGCACCTATAAGCGAGACTAATAAGAACCTAAATAATAAGGCACTAGGTTATATATAGCTATTATATACTGATAGGCTCCTATAGGTTATAAAAGACGCTATAATAGTGCTTGAAGCCTAGAAAAAGCTTGCTAATTTATATAAGTCTAAGGGTTTTATAAATAAATTCCTAACTTATAGGGAATTTTTTAATACTACTTTAGAAGACTTTAGTAGTATAGAAGAATACCTTACTAAAGTTAAGGAATTAACTGATAATCTAGCTTATTATAAACTAGCTTTACCTAAATAGGTTATTATAGCCTAGATTTTAAATAGCTTAGATAAAAGCTATAAGGGTTTTATAACTAATATAACCCAAAGCCTTAGAGCTAACCCAGAGGCCTATATTTTTAACTCTTTATTTACTAATTTACTAGATAAATATAAGAGAAAAGGAGGTAAAAATACTATAAATTATACTAAAAAGGGGCCTAAACAGGTTAATAAAAAGCCCTAGAGAAAACCTAGGGGTTTATTCTGCAGAAACTGCAGAAAAAGAGGCTATACTAAAGAAAATTATGCCTTTTTACACCCTGAAAAGGCTTCTAACTAGTAGAAGCCTTTAAATAATAAAAAAGCTAAAAAACCAGCTTAACAGAGCAATAATTCAGCTAAAACAGTTAATATAACTGTTAATAACCAGCCTAAAAACGCTATAAATATAGCTAATAACTTAGCTATAAATCCCTCTATTATAGAGGATTTTAACCTTATAGATATAAACTATAAAGGGGGAAATACTCCTCTAGCTATAAATAACTTCTATAAGGATAATTATAAATTTGAAAACATATATATAACCTATAATAATAACCCTTATAATAATAATAATACTAACCTATCACTAGGTAGCTTAATATAGCAGGAATTTAATAACCTAAAGAACTATAATAAGACTATAACTAGTTCTTTAAATAAAATCTCTTTCTGCTTAGATATAGCTACTACTATTTATACTATTAGTGATATAAAATATCTATATAATATTAAAAATATAAATAAAAGGGTTAAATAGGGAGAAGCAGGATATTTAACTACTACTAAAGAAGGATCTATAAAACTATCCTTTAATAATTAATATTTTATAATACTAAATAATATATACTATATACCAGAGCTAGGTATTAGTTTACTTAGCTAAAATAAGCTTAATAACCTAGGAATAGCTTCTATTTTTTAGAAGCAACCTATTCTATATTATATAAAATAAGATAAAATACTAGCTATAGAGCAGAAGAAGAATAACTTATACTTCTTTAATATACCCTCTGCTAATATAAATAATAATAATAATAATAATACTATAAATATAACTAAAGATAACCTATATAATATAGCTATACTCTATAAGCCCTACTATAATAATATACTATAGTATAAAAGACTAGGCTATGCTAACTATAAAACTATATAATAGCTAACTAAAGCTGCTATAACTAATACTAATATACTATATCTTAATAAAAGAATACCTTATAAAGCTTGCTTTAAAGGCAAGTTAACTAATAAGGTAAAATATAATAACTATTTAAATAAATAATATAGCTACTTAGATAAAGTAGCTAGAGACCTATATAGACCCATAAAACCACCTACTTATAATAACTATAAGTGGTTTTTAATACTTATAGATAAATATACTAGGTATACATAGAGATATCTCCTAAAAATAAAAGATTCTGAAGAGGTATCTACTGCCTTTAAGGAATTTATAAATATATTAAATAATAATAATAATAATAAATAGGTTAAGGAATTTAATACTAATAGTAGCTTAGAATTTAATAATAAATAAATAAAAGCTATATATATCTATTAAAGTATTATTTATAATATAAAGCCTCCTTATATCTATAAGCCTAATAGCATAGTTAAATAAATAATTTATACTATAATAAATAAAGTATAAACTATACTATATAATTCAGGCTTACCACTATTGAGACAGGGCAGTGGGCTGCGCCTGCGCTCGCGCGCGCCCACTTGCGCCCACTCGCGCCCACCTGCGCCCACTTGCGCCCGCGCGCGCCCACGTGCGGAAACCTATGCGAAATGCGCCTATAAATACCGCGCCTTTGCGCCTATGTTTTAGAGTAGTGTTTTCACACAGACAATAACATCGCATCTAAGGTCTTGTTCCTCGCCTAGCATTTACGCCCTTTTTCCTTCTTTCTTTCTTCTCCTATTTCAATGGAGGTCTATCCAGGATATGTTTAGCCCACCCACGCTGTGGTTATTTAGCCTTATATTAGGTATAACTGTTATGTAGCATAGTACTGAGCCTATGGCCTAGGAGTCTGATGTTCCCCTAGCTAATATGACCACCTTTTGCACGATCTATGGCTTAGTGTTTAATTTCAGCTTAGATACCTCTTTTTTACGGTTTTTGCGCTTTTTGCGCTTTTGGCTTTATTTTTGGCATATTGCGCCTGTGTGTGCAATAGCCCTCTGCAACGCAAATTTTTCTCGCTTATGCGCGCGCGCGCGCCCACTTGCGCCCATATGCGCCCGACCGCGCCCGACTTTTGCGCCTGAAAAAGCCCCATGTAGCCGGCCCGATGCGCCCGCTGCGCCCGCTGCGCCCGCTTGCGCCTAGTTACGCCTAATTACGCCCAATTACGCTATTGTGCGCCCACCTGCACACGCGCCTAGATGTGCTAGATCCCACCTACCACGATGATACTTTGATATACTGGTTTGGAAGGGGCTTTGAATAAGCCCGGCAAAAGAGGCCATGGTTCTGATGTGCGCTGCTGCGTACTTAAGAGGAAAAGACAGTTATTTAGGTATTAATAATAGGGAGGCAGAGATGGCCTAGATAGTTATTGTGCAGGTTGTTGTGTTATTGCGTTATTGCGTTAGAGGCTATAGGTTTAACTAGTTTTGGGGACTTTTTTTTTATCCTGCGGAGCTTTTTTTTTTTTTCTTTTTTTGCGCATTGCGTATAGGTTTGGGGAGGATTGAGACAGGGCAGTGGGCTGCGCCTGCGCTCGCGCGCGCCCACTTGCGCCCACCTGCGCCCACTTGCGCCCGTGCGCGCCCACGTGCGGAAACCTATGCGAAATGCGCCTATAAATACCGCGCCTTTGCGCCTATGTTTTAGAGTAGTGTTTTCACACAGACAATAACATCGCATCTAAGGTCTTGTTCCTCGCCTAGCATTTGCGCCCTTTTTCCTTCTTTCTTTCTTCTCCCATTTCACTATACTTATAGAGTAAAGCCTTTTTAGCTGCCTTATATTTATATAACAGAACTCTATATAGCTCTATAGGCTATAAAACGCCTTATAAGTTAAAGAATAGCTATAAGCTAGATATATCTAATATAAGAATATAGGGTAGTATATACTATTATAAAAATAAAGACCCTAATCTAAAGAAACTAGATATAAGGGCAAAAAAGGGAGCTATAATAAACTATAGCAAAAATGTCTATAGAATATAGGATCTAATATCTAAAAGGGCTTTATGGTCCAGAGATATAGAAATCCTCAAAAATACCTTTATATCCTTTAATAATAAAGAGCTACTAATAACTATAAATTGTCCATAAATAATTAATAATAATAATAATAATAATAATAATAATAATAATAATAATAATAATAATAATAATAATAATAATAATAATAGCGGAAATAATTAAGCTGAAAATAGCTCTATTCAGTTTAATATTAACCCACAAGAGGATATATTAAATAAGAATAATAATAATAATAATACTAGCTCTAATATTAAGATATAAATCCCCTAATCTTATATTAATAAAGAAGCCTATACTTGGGTTAATAACAGCGCGCTACTTCTATTAATAGAAGACTGCCCAAGGCTTAATATATTATCCGCTATTAATAAAACTAATAAAAAGGCTTCTTATATACTCTCTACTACTAGTTTAGTAAAGCCTGCTACCTATAAGCAAGCTATAAATAATATAAATAAAGATAAGTGGGTTAAAGGAATGCTTGCTAAAATAAAAGAGCTAGAAAATATTAATATATAGGAAATAATCCCTAAACCACCAAAAAATAATAATAATAATAATATAAATATATTAGGTAGTAGATAGGTATATACTTTAAAAACTAATATAAAAGGGGAAATTCTACGCTATAAGGCTAGGTAGGTAGTATAAGGTTTTAATTAATATATAGGTATTAATTACCTCAAAACCTTTAGTACTACCTATAGGCCTGAAAGCTATAGATTTCTATTATATTATAGTATATATAATAACTAGGATATATAGCAGTATAATATCTCTAATGCCTTTATCTATATAGAGGTAGATAAAGAGATATATATGCAACTGCCTACCAGTTTTATTTATAACAAAAATACCAATAAGCTAGAATTTAATATAAATTCCCCTATAAAACCCTATAATAATAACTATATACTAAAGCTTAAAAAGGCCTTATATAGCTTAAAGCAAAGCCCATAACTATAGTATAAACACCTACAGTCTATCTTAATAAATATAGGCTTTAAGGTTTCACCTTATAATAAAGCCCTATTTATATTAAATAATAATAATAAACAAGCCTTAATAGCATGCCATATAGATAATATACTTATAGCTACACTAAATAATACTATAACTAAATATATATATAACTCTTTATTAAAGAGTATAAAAATAAAGCCTATAGGGGTGCCTAGTAAATTCCTAGGCTGCGAAATAACTATAGACTATCAAAATAAGGCTTTATATATATATCAAAGCCAATATACTGAGAAAATACTTAATAAATATAATAAAAAACATATATATCCAGCTAAAATACCTATAGATAATAATATAAAGCTATATAAAAATATAGATATAGCTAAGCTAGAAGAAATAACTATATATTAATAGCAAATAGGAGCTCTACTTTACTTAGCCTTAAAAACTAGACTTAATATAGCTCTAGCTATTATTACCTATGCTTAATATATAAGTAATCCTTCTAAAGAGCACTTTATAGCCCTAGATAAGATATAGAGCTATTTAAATAAATATCCTACTTTAAGATTATATTATAACTATAATAATAACTAGCTATATAATAATAATAATATTATCGGATTTTCAGACTCTAATTAGGCTAGAGATCTAGATAATAGAAAGTCTATAACTAGCTATATCTTTACTTTTAGACTATATAATATAATCAGCTGGAATAGTATTAAATAAAAGACAGTTGCTTTAAGCACCTGTAAAGCTAAATATATAGCTCTAATAGAGTCTATAAAAGAGGCTATATATTTATATAATAACTATAACTATATATATAAAGTTCTAGGCTATAAGGCTTTAGATAAGCCTAAAATATTAATAGATAATAAAGCAGCTCAAAAGCTAGCTCAAAACCCAGAATTTTATAAAAAAGTCAAGCATATTAATATAAAATATCATTTTGCAAGAAATAACATTATAGCTGAAAAAGTATTCTTATATAACGTTAATACTAAAGATAATATAGCAGATATATTAACTAAACTGCTAGGAAAAATACTTTTTCACTCAATAAAAGATACTTATAATATATCAGAAAAGGGTTTTTTACCAGATTATAATAAACCTATTAATAGGTATAATAAGAATATAAAAGACTCTAATATTTAAAGAGTTAATAAGCTACTAAAATAATATACTATATATATCTGGTTTTCCCTAATATAAATACTAGAATTTTTCCTATAAGGTTTTTTCTAGTATAAATAAACAAATAAATAATAAATATTAAAATAATAATAATAATACTGGTTTTTCCTATACGGTTTTCTAGTATATATAAATATATTAAAAATAATAAGTACTAGTTTTTCCTATTAGGTTTTCTAGTATAAAAGTCTCTTAAGCAATAAGCTATATATATAATATATATACTTTAAGGGGGGATATAAGAGATATACTATAAAACCCTATACTAAAAATATATAATAATATAGAGGCTATATAATAGAGATTGATTATATAATATAGTGTATTATAGTACTATTAGTACTATGTATACTGTTAGAAGAAGCTTCTAGAAAGCTGTGGAAACTGCTAGCTTTTACTGTCTAAGTTAAGATTAAACCTAAAAGGGTTTTAGGTTACTAAATTACTTAATAAATAACCTAAATAAGGAAATAAGTGGAGTAGCTTAGTAAGCAGCTTATATAGCTATAGAAGGCTCTAGAAACTAAGCCTTAAGTATAAATAACTTACCTCTCCCTCTCTAGAATACTCCCTTTTACTTAGAAGGTAGACACTTTAATATTAACTTATTTATACTTATTATTTCCCTTTTAAGCTATTGATTACGTTATTAACGATTACGTAACGTAAGATATACTATATAATTTTACTAGATTTATATTAGTAATATATAGCTTTTTATACTAATTATTAAACAGATTAGTCACTTTTTAGTCACTTTTAATGAAATTTTAAGACTAATTTGACTAATTATAATTTATATACTATATATATAATAAATTTAAAAATAAAAGCTATATATATATTATTTAATTTTTAAACTATATAGTTATATATTTACTTTACTTATTCTATTTTCATTTTTGATATATATATATTTTCAAAAAAGTAGTGTCTTTTAACTAATTGACTAAAATCGTGACTAATTCCCAACCCTGTGTAACATCCCGCCCAGTGGGGTTCCCTTGTGATTGAAGAGGGCCAAGATCATGACTAATTGATCACTTCGTCAAACCATAGGCCCCCCCCCCCTAACAGGACACGGCAAACACGTTTGCGCCGCGTTGCTCCGTTGTGCTCAACCAACTCTAAAAAGATGTCAAGTAGATGTCGGTGGATGTTGAGGGGTACAACAGGACTCAAGTCGTGGTCTCCGCTAGCCAGCTGCTTCCTGATTGCTTACTTGTGCAATCCTTGCCGTTAGAGGTCGCATCTGCAATTCAACAAATCTCGGGGGATTCTGCATCACTATGTTCCTATGACTCGTGGTCTTTGCTTTGCCCTTGACAGACTTGGGACTTTTCTGTTGTCTTTGAATTTGTATAAAGTCGACTTCGTCTCCCACCCGAATCTGGATAGGAGTTCGCTAAGTTCGCAACACGCAGTACAACATTAACCCACACTCCGAGCAGCGTTTCGAAACAGATTGGAACCCCGAACGAGCACCTTCCCTACAGCGTCTTAAGCACGGATCAAAACCAGCAGCTTGCTCCTCCTGAGCTACCTGAGCTTTCCCTACCAAGACGACTTCTTTTTGTCCTTCTTTTTTTTGTTTTGGTATAACGAATATAGAACACATATACAGTAGACGCAACGATGCCTACCCTCGTCGTCCTTGGCGCTGGCCTGTCTGGCCTCCCAATTGCGCACCACGCTCTGAAGCACACAGCTCCTCAGGTGAAGGATCTCAAGGTCATTCTCGTGACGCCCAATGCCGAACAGTAGGTCGCGAATGAGGAGCATTTCCCAGACGACAGTTCACTCACACACAGCCGCAGCTTCTGGAATATGGCTTCTGTCCGCGGCGTCGTCCCGGGTCAATTCGGTGACGACGTGCTCTTTTACCCTATCGAGCCCGAGCTCGCTCAGTACCCTAAGGACAGCTGGGAGCTCGTCCTGGGCAAAGCAGAGACCCTCAATGACGACAAGAACACCGTCGTAGTCGCCATCAATGACGGCTCCCGCCGCGAAATCGCCTACGACGCCGTCGTCATTGCCACTGGCACCCGCGCCAAGGAGAACATGCCGTGGAAGGAGGTCGGCACAACCGAGCAGACCAAGAAGGTCCTGCACGACGTCCGCCAGCAGCTCACCGCCGCCAAGACCATTGTGGTAGCCGGAGGCGGCATCACGGGCGCCGAGACCGCTGGCGAAATCGGCTTCGAGTTCGCACAGAAGGGCGACAAGGACGTCTACTTCGTCTATGCCGACGAGCTGCCGCTAGGGCCCCCGCTGGTTGACAACGTCCGCAAGGCGGCGCTGAATGAGCTGACCAACCTAAAGGTCAAGCCGGTGCCCAACACCAAGGTCACTGCGGTCAAGACGGAAGCAAACGGGAAGAAGACCCTTGAGCTCACAGGTAAGGACGGCAAGAAGACGACCATGACAACGGACGCGTACATCCCTACCGTCGGAGCAATTCCCAACACTTCCTTCCTGCCTTCGAGCATGCTGGACTCGCGGGGCTACGTCAACCAGGACGCTAGCCTGCGGGTGCCGGGCCACGAAAACGTGTTTGTAGTCGGCGACGTGGGGAACCTGGAGGGCGAGTACGGACGCATCGCGGACCTACAGACGCAGCATATTGTGAAGAGCATCCAGGCACACTTCACCGGCGCCGCGAAGCCTGCTGACTACGTCGTGGATCCCAAGGTAATCGCGGGCATCACCATCGGCCGCAGCAGGGCAACCGGTCAGATGGGCAACTGGAAGCTGCCCAGTATCATGATCTGGATGTTCAAAGGCCGGTACATAGGTACCGATTATGCCAAGCAATTGGTCCAGGGAAAGAGAACGCTCACGACCAAGAATTGGTGAGCGAAAGAGCGAGGACAATAGAAAGACGTCCTGGACGGTGGGCGGGTTTAAACGTAGATGACGCATTTTTCTGGTGTTTTGGTGCTGTTGGTTGCCCTGGTAAGAGTTCAGTCTCCTTAGACTCCGTCCAAGGGTAGGGTCTATTGGTTAATCGGTGCTTTCTGCAAGGCGATGGAGGTGGCGACATTTGTTTGGCACGGCGACAATTACCGCATGTTTAGAACCAGACTGAGCTGAAGCAATCTTATTTCATCGCGAGCATCAGTCGGCGTGAAGAGTTGCGCAACGGTCGAGGGGCTGAGAGTTGGAATGGAGCGGGTACGTACTCATAGGAACTTGGTGGAAGTCACGTGTTACGACCTAGACTGCTTGAGTGGGTGTCCCACTAAACAGGGACTAGCGCAAAATTCCTTGAACCTCAAAACGGCGACGCGCTGCGAAAATTCTTTCGGATTTCTTCTTCTCTTCTTCTCCTTAGATCAAAAAGTAACCCAGAGCTGCCACGACCTTCACCCAGCAATTCCACGGTGTCGAGTTGCCTTTCTCTCTCCGGAGGGAACGCTCTGCAGATTAAAATCCCTTGATTATAGGAAGTTTCTCCCCAGGCCTTTTCAGGCGGTGGGTGAGAAATGCTGTTGATGGGGGACATGCCTTTTCGCGCATGCTGAAGAAGGGTTTCGACCAATGCAAGGAGTGAGGGATCTATCCCAGAGAAGTGAGCCAGCTACGGAATATCGGCCCTGCGGCTGGGGCCTGAGATATGGAAGTGCTGATGAGGAGGCGCACCCGCGTTCTTAAATACCGTTGGTGACACCTGTCCGAGAAATGGGAGACGAGAAATATTCCTGGAACCTGACGTCCACCGCAGGTCTGTCCCTGAGAGCAGGCTGCCCAGGCCGCCCTAGCCAGACCTGCGAGCTTGTCTACTTCCACATCGCCGCCAGAATAACAGAAGCACATGCATCCGCATTCCTTGCTGGTTCTCTTGCTTCCATGGTCTAGGGAGTGTGTAGCCAGTACCACCTCGATCTCAGCTGAAAGGGAGCAAGTGCCGGCCCATCATCAGTCATCAGTTGGCCTCCATCATGCCGCTTTTGTATGGTCAAGTTTGCTTGACTGATGAGCATGGAACCAAATTGGTTCTAGACTTGTCAATCCTGAATCTGCCCGTGTCTCGAGATTACCTGTCTACCTGTCTACGTTTGGAAAGCGGCATTGGCCTTCTCCTCGTTGAAGTTGCAACGATGCCACATGTCTTGGCCCCTGAGTGCATTCCTAAGTCGTTGCTCCAAGTATGCCGCTTCGTGCCCAGGGCCAAGGCACGGTCTCACCCGGCACTCGCCTCCTCGTCTTCTTGGTGGACCTCTCGCCGTCAAGGTGGTGATGTGTCTTCGAAAACGAAACCTCTTCCGATGGGGAATCGACGTCTGAAGAAAGCTCTTCATTCTGTGACTCTTTGACCCAAATTTTCAGCTCGAATATCTCTTGCTGCTAACACATAGAACATTTGGCCAGAACCACCCTACGCTCCATGATGTATCCTTCGCAGCGCCGTCATCTCACTGTCCCGTCCGGGCCCAGACTGAGGAATGCACCGCAATGTCCCGTCATTCCCTCCCTCTGCTTGCTTTCATACGATGAGGACAGTTACCCAGTGGCCAGGCTCCTGTATCGCTCCTCAGCCCTGACGGTCCCTTCACCCTTCTGTTCCGGTTTCTATAAGACGAGCGAGGCCGGGCCATGAAGTAGGTAGATCTCTCGGACCAGTTCTTTCCTCCCCCGGTTCTCTCCCCCCCCAATAGTCTTCCGCCCAAAAGAAATCTAGCCCACCTAGTACACTCGTTGGACTTTGTCCCCTCACATTCGTTCCCTCGCAGGATATCCTGTCTGTCGCTCGTTTCGTACAGCTTAATCCGCTCCTCCTCTCGCTTTCCCGCCTCCTAATACATCTCTCAAACCCCCAATCAACACACAACAACCTCCCAAGAGCTTCGTAGAGAAACAACCGCCAAAATGAGGTATGTTCTTCTATTCACTCGAGGCAGACAATGTGTCGGGACTTGCAAATGAGGCTGGCACTAACAAGACATTACCAGTGTCGGTCAACTCACCAGCTCCGCCTTCATCACCTGTGATCCCACCCCGGCAACGGCGACGGTGACCAATGTCTACACCACGGTCTACACCACGACTGCCATCGCAGCCAACCCCACTTCCATGTGGACGGCCACTTACACCATCACAGAGGTGTGCAAAGGCTACCCATGGGAGTACAAGACCCATGACATCCCCCCTTGCTTCGTCCCGACCACCGTTTACTGCGAGCCGTGCGCCCAGAAGACCATCCCCATCATCTGCCCGGCCCCGTCCATGACCGGAGGCGTCGTCATCAACGGCAACGGTGTCACAGCCAACAACATGCCCGTCGTTACTGCCGCTCCCTACGGCGCTTACGCCAATTACGGCTCCTACGGCGGCGGTGCTCAAAACCCTGGCCAGAACCCCGGCGGCCAGAACCCCGGCGGCCCGGCGCAGCCCGGTCAGCAGGTTCCCGGACAGAACCAGCCTGGTGGTGGTCAATCTGGCCAGCCCGCCAACCCCGGTGGCCCCATCCAAACCGCAAGTGCCGGCACCGGCGCTGGCTACGGTGTCTATGGCAGCTACGGCAGCTACGGCACTTCGAACGGTCAAAATGGACAGAACGGAACTCCAGGAACCCCCGGTAACGCTGGCACCCCGGGAACACCCGGCACACCCGGACAGCCTGGCGTACCCGCTCAGTCTGGTGCTACTCAGCCCGGTGGTCAAACCCCTAGTGGTCAAACCCCTGGTGGCCAGACTCCTGGTGGCCAGACTCCTGGTGGCCAGTCCCCCGGTGGCACCGCTCCCGGCGGCACCGCTCCTGGAGGCACTACTCCCGGCGGTACTACCCAGCCCGGTGGTCAAACTCCTGGTGGTCAAACCCCTGGTGGCCAGACCCCCGGCGGCACCGCTCCTGGCGGCACCGCTCCTGGCGGCACCGCTCCTGGAGGCACCACGCCTGGAGGCACCACTCCTGGAGGCACTACTCCCGGCGGTACTACCCCCGGCGGTACTACTCCTGGTGGAGCACCCGGCACCGGCAACAACGGCGCACCCGCCGGCGGCAACAACGGTGGCGCTGCCACGCCCCAAGGCACCAAGCCCGCGACCGTCGCCGTTGCCGCAGCACCGTCTCTCAAGAAGAGCCTCGGCCTCATCTACAGCGTTGCCGCGATGGCTGTTGGTCTCGCCGTCTTTGCTTAAGTTTAACCCTGCACGACTAATCTAATTCCTTCACGACCCAAAAGACAACACACATGGAATGGGTGGGGGAGGGGATTTCATGGGCGTCACGCACAACACGGTTGGAGAAGCTTCCCTCCCTCCTTCCCGGCCTGCTTGTAGAGAACGGTCGGCTTTTATTTTTGACGAGTTCTTCTTTAACTTACATCTTGTTGTTGTTCGAGGGAGACTGTTGTTGAAATGTTGATGTTTACTAATTTGGCGGCATTTGTGGCAATGATTACACACTGCCAGACCAAAGCGGAGTTGACATAGGTGGAAAAAGGGCCCCTTAGGTGCCGCATGTTTTCCATCAACTGAACGTTTAGATTGAGTACGAATACAGGTTTCCTTAGGGTGTACTTGACCCCCTCCTCGCTATTGACCATCTAGGGTGATGATGGGGGTTATTCCTCTCAAGGCCGGGGAACATAAAACCCCCCCGATTCGTTTCTCATGAGCTGCATGTGTACTCCTCCCGCTCTTTGGTCCCTTGTTGCTAAGCTTTTTGACATGTCAACGGATGGGATGACGTTGAGGGTGAGGGGCTAATGTCGTCAATGCTCGCTCTCAACTGTGTGTAGTGAGTACTAGTAATGAAACAGGGACGACGTCGACAACAACGACAATGTCAGACAGGATAATATCATTCCTGATCGATGGGTGTTCTTCATCCTCGTAACCGCGTACGTATTTCTTCGGACGTATTTCTTCGGTGTGTTCGGCAGCATGCGTACCGCTCATTCCAGCGCGCCATTTTTGCCCTTGCTACGGTGCTGCTGGCGGATGAATTCTTCGACCTGGGCATCGTCGGACGGTCGTTCTGGCGGGCCAGGGATGCCGGGGCGGGAGGTCCTTTCCTTCTTTTCCTCTTGGGAGTTGCCGAGGATCTTGGCGGCGGCTGGAACGTACTGTGTCACTTTTTTGGGAGTGTCTGGATGAGTTATACCGTAACCGCTAAATGAAGACGGAGCAAAGGGAAGGGAACCTTGGATTGGAGGTAATGCACGTGGTAAGGACAGAGTATCGGAGTGGTATAGGAAAGGGTGCAGAGCTTAGCGGTGATGATGATGATGACGATGGTGGTGATGAATGGGTTCTTTTTCACCCACCTTTTTCAAAAATCGGGTTCTGTTTCGGCTCGTCGTCGGGTTCCCGCGCATCGTGGGCGGCTTGGTCCAGCTGCTCCTTGAAGCTCATATCCCTCCCTTGCACTTGCGTCTTTGGGGCAGGCGCAAATTTGGAATTGGGGTCGGCGGACATGGTGGTCGGGCAGCGGTGGAAATGTTCGAGGTCGTCGGCTAGAGGTCGTGGGGTAGAGCTTCTGGAGGAGGAAATTTTCTCACGTGGTTTGGTGAGAGGTATCGATGAGGCTGAGGTGGAGAGGTCGAGGTTGGATTAGTGTGAGGCAAGCTTGGTGAAGGACTGTAGTGACAGGTCGGGGGGAGTCGATAAGGTTCAATTGAGATGCCTGACAGGGCTGGGGGGACGGGCGGGAGAGTGTCTACTAATAGGGATGTAATAAGGTGATGCAACGTCTGAATGAATGGCCTGTATGCAGGCGCAAACGCGCGTCCAACCCCGGGCTATGTGATCATAGGTCTGGGCGGTCTCGGTACAGCTGGGCTTCTGGTATACTCCCAAGGGGGGCCGATCTACCTTAGGTAGTTAGGCTGGCCAGGCCTTATGCGCCGGACGTTCCTTGCCGGCGGTGCTTTCCAGGTGCTTCTCTTCTCCAGCTTGTTGCTTGGTTGCGCGCCGTGTGATGCAGGAAAACGTTGGTGGTGCGATGCACTCCGCACACTGGGGCCAATGACGTCAAACCGCCTAGCTCGGCACTGCGATCCCCCTTGGTTTACCTGCTAAGATAACCTTATATGCCCAGCGCAGGAAAGTGCCTTATCGGCTCTTATCGGCTTCTTATCGGACAATGCCCCTCCATGGAAATTGAAAGTGCCCGCCAACAGCCGCTTGTCGGCGGCATTTTGCTCAACCAAATTTTTGGGGGTGGTCTGATGTGATCGTCTCAACACATTAGACCAAAGCGTTTTCCCACATTACTTTGCCAATTTTTTTTTCTCCTACTGCTGCATTTGGAAGCGCGCTCTCCGTCTGTGGGTGACTTTCGCGACCATGGCGCCGATTCCCATCACCATCATTACCGGTTTCCTCGGTTCCGGCAAGACGACGCTGATCCTCAACCTGCTGCCACAACTCAAGGCGAAGAACCCGGATTACAAGCTCGCCCTGCTAAAGAACGAATTTGGCGATTTGGCCGTCGACTCCCAGCTCGCCTCGTCCAACGCCATCTCCGGGGTCCAGGAGCTGCTGAACGGCTGCATCTGCTGCAACCTCGTCGGACAGCTCAGCACGGCCCTCGAAGAGCTGCGCGCGACCGTCCAACCCGACCGTATCGTCGTCGAGACCTCCGGTTCAGCGTTCCCCGCGACACTGGCGCTCGAGGTCAACCGCCTCGCGCGCGAGACGAGCAACTACGTCCTCGACGGCGTCATCAGCGTGATCGATACCGAGAACTGGAAGGGCTACGAGGACACGAGCTACACCGCGCGCATCCAGGCGAGATACACCGACCTGATCGTCTTCAACAAGTGGGAGCTCTGCTCCGAGGACCGGTTTGACGAGGTACTGGACCGCGTCGGCGATTTGGAGATTGAGATTCCGTGGGTCAAGAGTCGGAAGGGCTGGGTCGGCGCCGACCTCGTCTTTGGCGTGGACGGCGGTCTTGCGCAGGGATTGAAGGAGGACATTGCAGACAACGATCACGATCACGAACACAAGGGGGAGGAGCATGCGCACGACCACCAGACCGAGGTCGAGGTGCTGTCGGTGGAGTTGAAGGGACCCAAGGGTGCGGCGGTCAGCGCGGAGAAGCTCCAGGGTCTGCTGCGCGCCGCGCCGAAGGAGGAGGTGTACCGTATCAAGGCGGTCTTGACGGCCTCGTCGACGGTCAGGGGCTCTGACGAGGATGCTGCCGCTCCCACGCCGCCCCATCCGCAGGGCAGGTACATTCTCAACTGGGCGTTTGGTCGGTGGACGTTCACGCCCATTGCCGAAGGAGGGGCTGAGCATGCTTCGAGCGAAGGCTCGTTGCTGCGTATGACAATGATTCTGGGTCGCTATGAGAGTGCGAAGTGGAAGAAGAAGCTAGAGACGGGTTCTTTCTTAGAGGTTGAAGGTGGGGAGGGTGAACTTGTTGTTTCGAAAATTTTGTGAGTAATGATGAGTCGAGACGGAGTTGAGTTATGAGGTATACGACGACGCATGAAGAGGATATAGGTGTTAGATGGTTATGACGGAGCTTTGCTAGGGTAGAGCATTATTACAATAGATATAGAACATGGGGTTCAGATTAAGGTCATAAGAGTCCTTCATGCCCTTGGAGGAGAGAGAAAATACTTCGAATTGCCTTAAGTCGAAGCATCTCGGTCGTAGTCCTCTGCTTTGGTGGCTGTTGCTGTTTCTTGATACCGAAGCATGTAGTCTACATCCGCAGAAGCACTAGCGACAACACCAGGGATAGTAATATTTGCTCGTTTTAGCACCTTTGCGAAAGAAAAGTCGCAGAATATCAACCTGGCAGCTGTGCCTCCCTGTAGTTCGCACGAAGAGTAAGAATTTGGGATTGATATTTTACTTTGTTTGTCTATGTTGTACAAGCGCCGGGTATCATACATCATCTCGTAGCACTAGACTAAAAAGTTCACCGTCTTACCGCCGCGAGCGACAATGACTCTCTTTGGAGACCTGATGTCGTACTGGCCACCAGAAAACTTGGTTTTGCCTCCTTCCGACTTGAGGACCTCCTCTACCATCCAATCCCTCAACGCATCCTTCTCAAGACCAGACGGGGGAGTGGGAACTTCTACCACACCGCGCAGCTTGCCATTGATTTGGATCGCCACAGGTTGCTTCCTAGGCGTCAAAAGGGACCCCGTGTTGTCCTTTACGGGAAATGAAGATTCAAAAATGGAGCTGGCCGTTGGGTGGAGGATGTTCCAGCATTCTTCGGCAAAGGCTGGAGTAATGGGGGCCATCAATCGAAGGAGGACGGACATAGCCTCTCTCTGGATGAATGCCGAAGCATCTGCGTTCTCCACCAAGGTGTTGGTCAGGCTCATTAGATCCGAAATGATGGTGTTCATAGGGTACACTGCCTCGTAAGACTGGGTGATGGAGTCAATGGCACCTTGAACGGCCCTCCAAATAGCCGTGTCAGCGTCCCAAATAGCCAGTTCCTTGGCGTTTCGAGAGGACATGCTAGCTGAGCGTCTCTCAAGATATTTCTTGACGGAGGTTTCTTCGCCGGCGTGTTTCTTGATCTTCTCTGCATGATCATGCAGTCTGTAAAGCCATCTTGTGATGCCACTAATCTTGTTGTCATCCCAGTTGAGTATCTCGCTGACTGGGGCTTGGAAAAGCATATGAGCTCGTGCAGAATCGGCACCGTGCTTGGCAACGAAATCGGTCGGATCAACTCCGTTATACTTGGACTTGGACATTTTCTCGTAGGAGACACTGGCGGTGTCTCCCGTAGCGACGACCTTAGGATTCGAAGGGTCCTTCAAATCGACTTCGTCTGGTTTCAGAAATTTGCCAGTCTTTGGGTCGGTGAAGGTCTTGCCATGCACCATCCCTTGGGTGATCAATCGGCTGAAAGGTTCGTGTACCGCGCCTTCTTCCGAGGCCGGAAACAGCGAGGTTGACGCAAGGAACTTGTAGAAGAACCTGGCGTAGAGTAAATGCAAGATGGCGTGCTCTATGCCACCGATGTACAAGTCTACAGGCAGATTTCTCGCTGCTTCGACCGAGAAGGGTTCCTTCTTGTTGTGAGGATCGGCGAAGCGCGCGTAGTACCAACTCGAATCCACAAAGGTGTCCATCGTGTCGGTGTCCCGTTTAGCGTGACCGCCACACTTGGGACAGCTAGTGTTAACCCAATCTTCGGCTTTTTCTAGAGGATTTCCAGGCTGACCCTTCGTCCAATGCTCGTTAACATCAGGTAACTTGACGGGAAGGTGGTTGTCCGGAACAGGCACGGGGCCACAAGAGCCGCAATGAATGACAGGTATCGGCGTTCCCCAGTATCGCTGGCGGCTGATCAGCCAATCTCTCAGCCTCCATTTCTCGACTGGTTTGGCTAAGCCTGCTGCTTCAAGCATGCTAACTAGCATCCGCCCCGCCTCCTCAGAAGATTTGCCCTTGAACGGACCGCCATGGGCTGTCATGACACCATGCTCGATGAATGGCTCATTCGCCAGCGCAGACGTCGATTCGTCCTCGGACGCTGCCAATACGAACCTCACAGGCTCGTCGTAGTGATGCTCTTTCCAGAACGCATTATCCCGGAGATCATGACCCGGAACTCCCATGACAGCACCTTCGCCATAGTCTCCCAGGACGTACGGTGCAACATACACGGGAATGGATTCCTTCGTGGCATCAGGTGTATTTTCATGATATGCCAGAGGGTTGATAGCTCTCATATGTGGAAGCAAGTAGCCGACCTTGGAGTCACGAGGCAGTCCTGGAAGGGTATCCAAGAAGGCCTGTAGCTCGGGGTCTCCCTTGGCCAAAGATGTCACGATCGGATGCGTAGAAGCTAGCGCAACATACTGAACGCCGAATAAAGTGTCCGGTCGGGTCGTAAAAATCTCAATGCCGGCGTGAATGTCATGGCCCATTGCCAAGACCGGAAACTTGATCACTGCTCCCGTGGACTTGCCCAGCCAATTCTTCTGCTGAGCAAGCACTCTCTCAGGCCATGCCTCATTCTTGGCAAGAGTCTCCAAATCGTTCAACAACGATTCCTTGAACTCAGAGATGCGGAAGAACCACTGCTTCAGTTTGCGCTTTTCCACCTGGGCGCCTGATCTCCAGGAACAACCGTTCGCGTCAACTTGTTCGTTCGCGAGAACCGTCATGTCGACAGGGTCGTAATTGACCTCGGCTTCGTCTTGGTATGCAAGGCCTCGTTCGAGCATCATTAGGAAGAGCTTTTGGGTATGTGTGTAGAATTCGGGATCGCAAGTCGCAAGTTCCTGGAACACAACATTAATAACAGAATCGATGGTAGGCTAGGAAAACGAACCCTTTCCCAGTTCCAAGAGCCATTCATGACATCCAGTTGCTCCTTCATCTTGGCTATATTGGCCTTCGTCCAGACTGCTGGGTCAATTCCACGCTCAATGGCAGCATTCTCAGCAGGCAGTCCAAAGCCGTCCCAGCCCATGGGCAGTACCACACTGAATCCTCGCAGCTTGTGGTATCGGGCGAGGACGTCGGCAATCGTGTAGACTCGGAAATGGCCAAGATGCAAGACACCTGACGGGTAGGGAAACATGGGAAGGACGTATTTGCTCGGCTTGTCGGAGTCCTCTTTGGTGGCAGAAGTAGCCTTCAAGGCTCCCCATTTCTGGCGCCATTTCTTATCTAGAGCGGGAAGGTCGACATAACTCCGCCTCTGGATGGCTTTGGCCAGGTACGGGCTTGCAAAGGACTGAGAAAGTCGTGAGGCCAAGACCGGGAAAGCTTCTGCATTTCTTGCGACGGCCGCAACGGACCTCGTAGGCCAAACGCGACCGACTTGTCGTGCGTGGATTAGTGGCATTGGAACGGCTGATTCATGATCAATTGAAAGGATGGATGTGGGCACGAAACAGCAAAGTTGTAGGTTGCTTGCTGCTGTGACGCTGTCGAGAGTGGTCTGAGGGAAGGTGGTCGCGTTTGCAGCTTTCCATCAAAAACGGAGAGCTCTTGGAATGGCGCCCAAATCCCTGCAGGGCCCTCCGCCACTAAGATTCCGCATGGTCGGCGCGGACCTGCAGGGGAACGTCATTTGTTCCGCGCACCCCTGGGACATATCGTCTTGGGGTATCACACAGTTGGATCAACCCATGGCAAAAGAAGTCGTGCTTGGCGTTGGCTTGCACCATCTCGTCCTCTTATATCCAGTAATCCAAACACCTCCTGGCAAATAGGGGACAAGGCCTGGCCAAAACTTTTTTGTAGGTAAAGGGGGTCAACTCTACAGAACAAAGGCAAAGACGGGAACAGGCTAGACCAGATCGGATCAACTAAAAACCGCTAGGCGTTGTTTGAAGCACTGTGTACCAAGTACACCGCCCCAGGGAATGTGTCATCCGAAGTTGCGGTCACAGTATGCGCTAAGATCCCCTTAAGAAGACTGCCCCGCCAACAAATGTTCGAGTTCTTTTGATATCATCGTGGATACGCCTTCGGTGCTAAGGAATGACGACAGCGCACGCAAGCCAATCAGGTAATCTTCTGTCTCTCGAGACGACCGGCTTCGACCGTTGAGCTTGCGGTACCCCTAGCATATCCGTCTGTCTCTTTCTCGTTACGACCAACGTCAGCCGCCTCTCTGTCTCAGTCAAAATCTCAGACTCACTCAACGTCCGCCCCCCGCCTTACCCCTCCATTGCGATTTGATATCGACTACAAAGGAGCGTCAAACTCTCTCAAGAGGGTCGGTCTTTCCCGGTGTTCCGTCAAACACGGCCAAGAACCTGCACTCAAAAACCAACCTCTTGACTCCCATCCGTATCTGAATACCCAGCTATCACGTCCAGCATGGACAAGATAACGGACAAGATCGCCGCCTTGCCGGCAGATGCCAATTACTTCTCTCTGGAGTTCTTCCCGCCTAAGACGGCAATGGGTTTCTCCAATCTCCGCGACCGTCTCGACAGAATGGAAAGGGCCTTGAGACCTCTTTTTGTCAACGTCACCTGGGGTGCTGGCGGCTCAACCTCCACAAAGTCGCTCGAGCTGGCCGAGATTTGCCAGCGCGAGCTAGGCTTGACGACCTGTCTTCATCTCACATGCACAAACATGAGCCGAAAGCTCATCGATAAGGCTCTGGAAGATGCAAAAGCCCTTGGCATCCGCAATATTCTCGCCCTGAGAGGCGATCCCCCGCGCAAGGAAGAGTACCGCGACGCCGAGGACTCCGACGTAGACGAGCTTGACGATTTCGTCTGGGCCATTGACCTGGTCAAGTACATCCGCAAGAAGTACGGTGACTACTTCTGCATCGGTGTCGCCGCCTACCCAGAAGGCCATGCCGATGAGAGCCACCCTCTAGGCCAGAGCTTCGAGCATGACCTGCCCTACCTCGTCGACAAGGTTCAGGCCGGCGCCGACTTCATCATGACCCAGCTCTTCTTCGACATCAAGGCCTATGACGACTTCGAAAAGGTCCTTAGGGAACACCCTAGCGGCGCCTTCAAGACCATTCCTCTCCTTCCGGGCCTGATGCCCATTCAAAGCTACCAGATGATCAAGCGCACCACCAAGTTGAGCCATGCCAAGATCCCAGACAACCTCATGGCACGTCTGGATGCGGCCAAGGGCGATGACGAGAAAGTCAAGCGCGTGGGTGTTGACATTCTGAGCGAGCTCGTAGAACAGGTCAAGGAGGTCAAAAGCAGGACCCCGGGGCCTAAGGGCTTCCACTTTTACACCCTCAACCTCGAAAAAGCTGTCTCCTTCGTCCTCGAAAGGACCGGCCTGATCCCGGACCGTGGAGAGGAAGACAACGAATCCGCAATCATTGATGATGCGGTCGTTCCCACAGTCCAGCTTAACGGCCTCTCCCCCATCCCAGCCAGCATCCCTCGCGCCCTCTCCAACCGCCGCGAGTCCTCCTTTGGCTCCGACCCGCACAACCGCGTTATCGTCTCCTCAGCTTCAAATCCTGCCTATGAAACCACCGCCGCCAGCCTTTCTGCAGAACCCGTCAACAGCCGCGCCAACACGCTCGCCATCTCCGAGGGCGAGGGCGTTCTCGGTCGCGAAGCCACCTGGGATGACTTCCCCAACGGTCGTTGGGGTGATGCCCGCTCCCCGGCCTACGGCGAGATCGACGGCTACGGTGTCAGCCTGCACATGTCGGTAAGTCAGGCAGTCGGCCTCTGGGGCACACCGAAAACGGTACAGGACATCAACAACCTCTTCATCAAACATATCAAGGGCCATCTTAGCGCGATTCCATGGAGCGAGGAAGAGCTTCTCCCCGAGTCCAACATCATTCAACAAGAGCTATTAGAGCTCAACTCGCGGGGCTGGTGGACCGTCGCCTCCCAGCCCGCCGTCAATGGCATTCCTTCGCGCGACCCGACCTTCGGCTGGGGACCGCATAACGGTTTCGTCTTCCAAAAGTCCTTCGTAGAATTCTTCCTCCCCTCTGCCGACTGGGCAGGTCTCGTGGCGCGGTTAAACGAAGTCAAGGACAAGACCATCTGCTTCTACGCCGCCAACGCCGCAGGCGACTTCGTTTCCTCGGACTCGAGCGGCGGTGCGGTTCTGGGGGGCACAGAGGAGACCAGCACAAACGCTGTCACCTGGGGCGTTTTCCCCGGCAAGGAGATCATTACACCAACTATCATCGAGGAAGTCAGCTTCCGCGCGTGGGCTGAGGAGGCGTTTAAGATCTGGGGTGAATGGGCAAAGGTCTACGGCAAGGGCAGCGAAAGCGAAACGTTGTTGGAGAGAATACAGTCTGAGTACTGGCTGGTCAACATCATTCACCATGACTACGTCGAGAGGGACGCTCTCTGGAAGTTGCTCAGTGGCGAGAGGGAGAACTAGCGTTCACGGAAACTGTTTTGGCACTAATAGTTGACGGGCCTGGTCGTTCAGTATCAGATAGCAGTGAATTTAAAGTAGATACCCGTCATGTGTGTAAGGCCTATGCTGACGATTTTTATTTTTTTTCGCGGATCGACACCAAGTCAATTTGTTGGAGACACTATAAGCAATTAGCATGTTCACGAAACAAGTTCTTGGTATATGAAATTTGCAGTCTTCCTAGCTGGAGCCTTTGTCTCTATATAGATTTCATCCAGTTCTTCTGTGTTGAAGCATCAGTTCTCACCGGCCTTCCTATTCTTAGTTGGGTCTGTCCCAGAGTCATTTTCTTATCAAACTCTCTCAGATCACGCTACCTCTTCTGCTTGTCAAATGCCGCAGCAATTGAGGTTTCTGCTTCCCCGCTGCTGTTCCTTTACCCAAGGTCGTTGCTGGGTTTACCTCGAGCGTGTAGTTATGATAGTGGTGGCAAGATGACACAATTATCGACAGCAAAATGAGTCACAGCATACCCTTAAATGAACTAATTTATCACATAACCTCCATCTACGGATAATGCGGCTCCATGAATGAAAGTCGCCTTTGAGCTGCAAAGGAACAAGATGGCGTCAGCGACTTCCTGGGGCGTGCCCTTGCGCTTCATGGGCGCAACCGCGATGATGGGATCGTCTCTGGAAACTTCGCTCGTCATCGGAGTACTTTTTCCATTCCATGTCAGAACACCCGAAAAGCCATCTTATGCCCAGAAAAGTTGCAGTAGACTCACTCGATGATTCCAGGGCATACACAGTTGACGCGGATGTTGTATTTGGCATACTGCGGTTCCCGTTAGTTCATGACTTCTTTCTGCAGGCTCAAAGGTATCTCACATCGACAGCGTCGCTCTTCGTCAGACTTAAGATAGCTGCCTTGGATGCGCTATAAGCGGCTGGCCGGGGGAAGCGTCAGTCAGCAAAACTCCCAATTTGGGCGACGAATCAGAACTTGTCGGGAGCTCACGAGTCTCTGGCCGGCTCACGAGACTCAGATTGCTGGCCACGTTGACAATAGCACCTCTGTTACCGGGTCTACCATCGTGTGTCTTCAGGGGCTCCTGCTTAATCATCTGTGTGAGCTGGGCTTTGGAACACAGCCAGGTCCCGCGGTAATTGGTAGTTGTGATTTCATCGAATTCGGCTGTTGTCAAGAGATGCGAGGGCGCCATTGGCCCAAACATGCCTTGGGAAAAGGTCATCATCAGCTTTACTGCCGCCTCGAATACACGTTATGAGATGTCAAGAAGCCACTCACCAGCGCAGTTGACTGCATAGTCGATCCGCCCCCATTCTTCCGTCACGTACTCCATACCCGCTGAAACGTCGTCCTCGTTGCGGTTGTCAATTTCGATGACAAAAGTCCGCGTATCCCCGTTGGCTTCGCGGCACATGCGCGCCGTTTCCAAGAGGCCGTCCTCGTCTTTGTCGAGGAGCGCGATGCGTTTGCAGCCCTCGCGAGCGAAGGATACGGCGACCTGTCGACCGATTCCTAGATAGCGAATGAGAAGCTCATTCGAAGAAAGATGCGTGGAACGATATCTCTAGACGGAAGAGAGAAAATGAAGACGCAGTTTAGCAGGGAGAGTGAGTTCAATGACATACCGGAAGCCGCCCCGGTCACGACGGCCACGCCCTCGAACAGCGACATTCTCGGACGGTTGATCATGGATTCCTGTGAGTCGAGTATACCGCAAAATGCCAACAAAAATTCATTAAAGTGGTCGTGTTAGGGTGCCGCAGATCTGCTCAGAATGACGACTTTGTGACGGATACTGGGGGTCGGCCTATGATCAATCCCAAATTCTACTTGTAGTTGGTAACCCCGGAAGTGCGCAAATCGAAGGAGCCAGCGTCAGCATGCTCACACAGCAAACTTCTAGTCATATTTCTCTCTGGTACTCAATTCCGGACAACTCAAAATGGAAGCCCTCGCGGATTTTGCGCTCGGGCCGGCACGGCCTGCCTCTGCTGAGCCCGTTGCTGAGCCCGTTGCTGAGCCGTTTTGTCCTTTTCCGTCTGAAGTCGTGCGATTCGTTACAAACTCTTAGAAGGACGCACGCACCGAGGCAACACGTAACCCTCGTACTCCTTCACTGATTATCAAACTTTTATGGTTCAGCAGGCGAACTGATGTTTTTGCTGCCAGTGAACCACGTGTTCAGACCGCTGCAAGACCTCGCGTCGACACGCTGCAGGAAAGCTTTCGTCCTTGCAGGTCTGTCAATGTCATATTGCTGCTATATGGGTTCTGGCTTATTTGTCTGAGGCTCCGGGCCACTGGTTTCATTGTGCCCAAGGACAAGCTGCGGTTCAGATCATCGGATAAGACGTTCGTCTGCATCGCATCCGGGATGCACCTCGTAGATTGTTTTGGGGTTCTGCGGGCTGTTCTTTTGGTTGAAACAGTCCCACGGATCCGGGGAACCGTCTTCTGGAACATGCACAGAAGTCGGCACGTCATAGCTTGTTAGTGGACGGAGCATCTCACATCACAACATGAAGCCTCCCAAAGTTACGCGTGTCCGTCTGCCAAGAAGAGAAACAGCCTCTATTCTTTGGCTCAAGTGCCACTGTGGTTACCTCTCTAGTTCCTTTTATTCAACAACCCACCCCTTCCCCGCGAGCTTACGCTGCGTGACCTTCTTCATCGGCAACGGCCACCCCTGACCTCCTACGCCCTCAGCCCGCAAATACGGCACAACCCATACCTCGCGTGTGGTAGCCGTCGAGCTGAGCTCCTTCACCGGCTTGCCGTAGCTCACGAGCGGTGTTCCCTTGGCCAAGCTCGCCAACTGCCCTCCCGAGACGTCCGTGAGCGTGTGCATCCTCGTTTTGGGCGTCTTCGTCGGATCGCCCTGCGTCGCGCGCTGGAGATGAGAGTAGACGACAAACTCCGGGCACTCTGCAGGGCTGAGATGTGACAGCGGCGAGGAAGGATGGATGTAGACGTACTTCTCCGCGTCGTGGCCTACGCCGAGCGGCGTGAGAGGGATATATGGCACATCGATGGCCCTGCGCGGCTTCCGCGTCAGCTCAGGCGGCACAGGCGCCTTATCAGCGCGAAGGGCGACTTGGTCAATGAAGCCCGCAGCGACCATTTGCTTCAAATATGCTACCTGCTTCTCTGACGGCGCGTCTAGTTTGTCTTGGTACTTCAAGTTCTTGAACGCCGGGATGTTGGCTCGCAGAAGCTCTGTGATCTGGCCCCGCAGCTGAGTGATCTCCTTCATGACCTTGTATCGCACGAAGTGGCTCTCACACCACTGCTCTGTCGGCTCGTGAGCGTACTCGCCGATGACCTGGAGAAGCTTGATGGCGTCGGAACGGTCATCGAGGTAGCAGAACTTCTTATGAGCGGCGTTGAAAGCCCTGCGGATGCTGTCCTGGCGGCCCTCGGCGAGCATGTCTGCGTTGGTGCGCACCTCCGAGTCGTCCTTGGCGGCGAGCGCGGGGACAGCTTGGTGTTCTGGGACAAAGATCTCGGCGGCAGACAGCGCCGCGACCATCATGATGGTGTAGGGGAGGCAGTCGTGTTGGTGGCCGACAAGGAGGATGCGAGCGAAGCGAGGGGAAAGGGGAAAGATGGACATTGTAGATCCGATGCGCGTAATTTGGCCTTCAGCGGAAATGGCGGACAGGTACGTCAACAACTTTTCAGCCTTCCGCAGGGCTGCGCGATCCGGAGGGGTCGGGAAGGGGAAGTTGACCACGTTGGAAAGGTTCATGGCCTTGAGCTGGAGGACGACACCGTCGACGGGCATGCGGAGGATTTCCGGGTCGGTGAACTCAGGAAGGTCTCGCTCGTACACCGCCGAGGAGTAGAGTCTGTAGCAGTGGCCGGGGCCCGTACGGCCCGCACGACCTGCTCGCTGACTTGCGCTGGCCTTGCTGATCCAGCCGATCTCGTAGGTTTGCACACCACTGAGGCGGTCGTATCGGCGTTCCTTGGCTCTGCCGCAGTCGAAGACGTAGCGAATGCCCGGGATGGTCAAACTGGTTTCCGCCACGTTGGTTGCTAGGATGATTTGACGGGTGTTTTCTGGCGGTTCTTGGAATACTCTCATTTGCTCCCTGGTAGGAAGCAAAGAGTAAAGGGGTAGAACTTGCATCTTCAAAGGGCCTGTCTCCCCTTCCTCTCCTTCGATTTCGAACTCATTGTCGTCCTCGTCTTCCACTTCGTCATCGTCGTCGAGTCCGTCATCAATTTCGCCGACATCCGCGTCCTCTACCTCGCCAAAATCGATATCTTCAACTTCCATTGGTGCCTCGGTAGCGGAGATTTGGACCTTGGGTGTACTCGCTCCAGTGAACCCTCCGAAGGCAGCTCGTAGCTTCTTGCTCAGGTGCATGATTTCATTCTGGCCAGTAAGGAAGACGAGAAAACCACCAGGAGGGAGCTTCCTGTGACCTCGCACGATCTTCTTGAAGAGCTCATCAACGTAGTCGGATTGTGTGCGACGGGAAAAATGAATCGTCACAGGATGCTGGCGACCCTCCACCTCACACACAGGAGGCGGTGTCGGGAACAAAGTGGCGTTGTTGGTCATGTCTTCTACACGAAGCGTAGCAGACATGATGATGATCTTGAGCGGCTTGATTGCCGGATCGACCTTGTCGTCTCCTTGGCGGATGTTGTTGATGCGACTCAGCATACCAATCAGAATGTCTGTGTTCACGCTTCTCTCGTGGGCTTCGTCAATAATGATGGCTGAGTACTTCTTCAGAGAGAAGTCCTGAGCCATCTCTCGTAACAATACACCATCCGTCATGAACTTGATGGCCGTCTTAGGCGAAGTTGTACCTTCAAAACGGATCTGGTAGGCGACTCTGTCCTCGTGATCTCCAAGCTCCTGACCAACACGCTTCGACATGCTCACTGCAGCAACTCGACGAGGCTGCGTGACACCAATCATGCCCGGCGTATCGGAGTTTGGTGAGCCGAAGCCCGCCTCATACAAGAACTGAGGTACTTGTGTCGTTTTACCGGAACCGGTTGCACCACACACCACGACGATGTCGTTGTTGTGGATCATTTCCATGACACGCTGTTCCTCTGCCACAACGGGGAGCTTCATACGGGCTTCCTGGATGTCGGGTGATCTCGTCACCGCGACGCTGTAAGCCTTGCGAGCAAGGTTCGTCGTTGGCAAAAGCTCTTGCGGTAGGGGTTCTTGTTCCATGGGCCGTGGTGTAAAGTTCTCTGGCTTGGGGAGATCGAGGGTTGACGATGATGGCGCTACCGGTTGATACCCAAGGGCCTGGTTTCTCTGGGCATGCGCCCAGGCTTTGAATGCAGACTGCCTCTTGGTACCAGACTCGCTCCCCTCCTCGTCCATGTCTGCGTCCGAATTGTCGGAACCCTCACTCGATTCCTCTTCCTCAGATTCCTCTTCTGAAGATTGCTCATTCGAACTCTCATCCTCGTCCCTGTCGTCAGCATCTTCCCCGCCTGAACTGAAGCCGCCCCATTCCTCTTCTGCGTCATCTGCTTTTTCGGGTTCAACAATCGAGAACTTTGACTTGATGCCGCCTCGCTTCTGACGTTTCCTCAAGACAGGACGACCCTCATCGTCAACATCGAGTGGGCGCTTCAATCCAGATCCAGCAGGAGCAGGGGGTTGTGGTTGCGGCTGCGATGGCGGGTGTGATGCAGTTTTCTCCTCTGCCTCAGAAACTGATGCAGGTTCGACTGCCAGCTTTGCAGTCGCCGATTTCGATGCTTTCTTCGGAACCGGCTGAGGCGCCTCAGCAGCTTTTGACGCCTCATCATCACTCTCATCCGACTGCTCCGGCGTCTCACCCCTTTCTTCGTAGAGCATTTCCTCCTCGTCATCGACATGCAAGCCCGCATTCTTCTCCCTCAGTGCACGAGTCAGAGCCTGGCGCTTCGTCTCCTTTCCCTGTCCCAAGGACTTTGTGCTCGTGAACAAGCTGGTGTCGACCTTTTGCTGCGCGAGCTTGGCCAGAATCTCTCTGTTTTCGTCTTTGCGCAGCTTGTTGGAGATATACTTCTCCAAGCGTTTCGCCTTTTTGCCGCTGACCGTGGCGCCATCTTTCAGCAGGTCGGCCTTGATTTGGGCCCTCTTTTCTTGCAGGCGCTTTTGATCCTCGGGGATAATCTCATCGGCGTTGGAATCCGGAAGAACGGCGTTGTCCTCGGCCTTCTGACGGGCGAGCTTCTTGTGCTTTCTCTCCCTGCGAACAAATTTGCCGGCCATCGTAGTCGAGTATCAATGTGCGTGAGATTTCGGCAATTCTACTCCTCCTCGTCGGTGGGTTGTTGTGGTAGTTGGTTGAATCAAGGTCTTTTGGTAAAGACCAAAACTCAAGTGAGATTTCAAATGGTTTTCTCAAAACAAGTAGTGAGAACTGACAGAGCCACCAGACTCCTTGAGGATTGGAAAACAAAGAAACGAAAATGATCGACAGAGTCACTTGATTGAGTTCAGTAGAAAACTTTACTCTCTGGGTATCAATAATTAGTCAAATAACCAAGCTCTTTCACTCCGCCATCTTTATAGCGCTGAAAGGCAGTGTGATCTCTCAAGAAAAAAAAGTCTGGAAATTTTGGGTTTGAAAAGGTTCTGCCACCCTGACCGCCTGAAATTTCTCCGTAAATGGATTAGGGCGGACCCTGCGGGGCTATCAAAGCCCCTGTCCCGGCCGATTCAGTGGGGCCGACATCACTAAAGGCAGTGGCTGATGACAGTGGGCTGGAGCTCATCAACACCTACAACGACCCCGAACCGACCGTACCTTCTTTCATCCGAAGCTGCTCGCATAATAAACTGAAATTCTGGTATCGGTCTAAAATTGTCTTGGCTTTATATCAATAATTCTGCCTCGACACGAACATGGACCCTCAAGGCACCAGAGAAGAGGCGTTTCCTGCCCGCAGCAAACAGGAGACAGGCACTGTCAATGGCATCCCCACAGAGGTCACGTCCATGGCTTTCTCCGACAAGATCATAGTCACCATCTCACAAGAGGGAAAACTCTCACAATGGGTATGTCAGAAAATGATCAGCAAGAACGGTGATGATGACGCTAACTTGGTCCAGATTCAAGTACCCCTTCAAGCATCCTCAGGCGGCATGGTAGACCTCAGTCTCCCGTCAAATAGCCGCGGGCTCCTCCCGTCGGTTCATCTCACGCCAAAGACTCTCTTGGGAGGCGGAGGCGAGGAGCGAGAAACTATCGGTCAGCTCTACGCCGCACAGATTGCCAGTTTCATCACGATGCGGGACCCCGAGGATCGTAGGACGCTGGTTCTGGGATTGGGACTCAACAAGATCGACCCAGAGCGTGAGGCGTTCTTCGATACCATCGAATTAGTGCAAAAGGTTCTGTGAAGGGCTCTTGACGATTGAAAACGAATTGGCTGGGACGTAAAGCAGCGGAGATTCAACGATTATCGGTGAGGTAATACCTGCTAATGGAGCCCCAACTTACAAATCCGGCTTCTTACCGCAACAGTGAACGATGGGAGCGCTACGAATACAGCCACGGTCACCAACTCAGAATTTTGAAACCAAAGGAGTAGGTGTGGGGACTTGGGCTTCACAAGAACTGCTGCGGTTCTTTCTCAAATATGGATGCCACCTTGAAGATAATACCTTGGGGTAGATCTCGTAAGATTATGGAATCGTTTCGTCCTGTAATACAAAGGACACAGATGCTTCTCGTGCCTCCTGGAATACTCTAGGCTACAATAACATAGTCAGTATCATTTCGAGTGCCCTGGCTTGGGCTCGGTTTCCTTGTGGTGGGCAAGACTTTTGCATGACGTTTCGCAAAGACGGCTATACATGACCGAAGAATACCTCACCCGACGGCACTGCGGACTCAGCCACCGCGGTTCCGGTAAACAGAAGAGCCAGAGCCAGCAGATGTCACTGAAACGGGATCAGAGCCGGAACAAGGATTCTTATGGCGGCGATCATCATCAATTCAGCACAGAACCAGCAGGCGGAGCACCGTCCTGCAGCGCGAAGGGTTTGCTGCGATGCGCGGTTTCTGCCAGTACTGTTGGTGGTAATGCTACCACTTTTACTGTTCTGATTATCTTCGGGAAGGTAGCTTGGGGGCGTCCAAGAGATATTTGAGCTGGAACACACATTGACGTGAGCAAATGAGGAGAGCCGACTAATACCGGAATACACGCCGGCGGGCTCCGGACCGGAAATCTAAATGCGTACCCCGCTTCCGAAACGATTTCGGTAAATAACAGACGAAGAAGTCCAGTGAACGGGACGATGCCTGCTTGCCGATCGATCTCGAAAGTGCGGAGAAGGTCTCGAAATTGCCGAAAAAGTAGGTGGTGCTCGGTCGGTTCACTGACATCATCTGAACATGGTCCTGCAGTCACTTATTCTCTCCTCCCTCGGGGGGAAACATCCCTCCTCGACAACGAACACTCCAATCTGCTAGTAACGGACTGAAGATAGCAAAATGAAGCGAATTGAGCAGCTTGGAAAACAACTCCTCCCTAACAAAAAAGACACTACAGCCTCGAAATTCACTCTCAATGAAAACGGCATTCCACCGTTCGAGTCTCTTCCTCTCGGGCAAGACAACCCCAGATACTCCGCCTGGGGTCTATACGGCGACAAGGACGAGCTCGGCACTTTGAACAGACTGACAGATGAACGGGTCGCAGCGGCAGCCAGGTCGGAGATCAAGACAGGAGCAAGGTAAACGAACAACACACTTCCGAATGTCCCCCGCCACCCAAAAAAAAGGTCATGCACAACTAACACGCTCCCTCTCGCAGAGTATCCCTCAACTGGTCTATGGCAGCACAGCCCGAGCCCTTCTTCGCGCGCCAGGCCTTCCGCCACGACATCCTCTTGAAAGAGCCCTTCTTCGCCAACGACGACGTCTGGACCTTCAACCCGCAGTCGTCGTCGCAATGGGACGGCCTCCGTCACTGCGGCTACCAGACGGAGAAGAAGTTCTACAACGGCGTGACTATGGAGCAGGTCCACGCCGCTGATGAGCAGGGGAAGAAGTCCGACGTGCTTGGCATCCAAGGTCAGTTGTTTTGCTCATGTTCTTTCGCGAAAGAGTTTCTATCTTTACCCAAGTGCTCCGAGACTGAGTGAGATATTGCACAAACACAGCCTGGGAAAAACACGGCATCGTCGGCCGCGGCGTTCTCGTGGACTACCACGCCTGGCGCCTCTCGCAAAACATACCATATGACCCCTTCGGCCACGACTCCGTTCCCGCCGCAGACCTCAAAGCCTGTCTCGAAGCGCAGGGCACGCAAGTGAGATTCGGCGACATACTCTTCGTCCGCACAGGTAAACCGAACCAGCCTCTATCACCCCAAGACTTGCGAACATCAAGATTTGGCTCACCCGAATCCCAGGTTTCATGGCAGCGCACGCCTCCAAGACCTCGGCAGATCTCGAGACCTACCGCGCCGCCGAGCCTCAGACCTTCAGCGGGGTCGCTCAGTCCGAAGAGACGCTCCGCTGGGTCTGGGAGAACTTCTCCGCCGTCGCCGGCGATCAGCCGGCCTTCGAGTGCTGGCCGCGCAAGGACCCGCAGTACTGGATGCACGAGATCTTCCTGGGCGGCTGGGGCATGCCCATTGGCGAGCTGTTCGACCTCGAGGCTTTGGCCGAGAAGTGCAAGCAGGAGAGGAGGTGGAGCTTCTTTGTGTCGAGCGAGCCGTGCCATGTTCCCGGTGCTGTTGCCAGGTGAGTTTTCATGTTTGTTGTATGTGTGTTTCGCTTTGCTGACTTTGTGTGTAATCGCAGTCCCCCAAACGTTCTTGCCATGTTTTGAAGGAAAAGCAAAGGAGGTCGCAAATTGGACAACTGTGTTTGCACGTAATATTCCTGACTGCACGTAATATTCCTGACTGCACGTAATATTCCTGATTGCACGTAATATTCATGAGCATCAAGGTGATAATTCGAGCGAAGTAGTTAATTGTGTATTGGGACGGCCAAAGCGTCACACATCGCAGTGGCTTCGCTGGGAAGCCGCTCACCAGATCTAACATACCCTCACTGCTGTGCCTATACCGGCGAAGACTTTTGAAGCTGGGAACCTTTTCGATTAAGAGTCGTTTGCGTGTAGCCTACCTGAAATTTGAACCGTAACCCTCCATGTCAGTTCTATAACAGGTTGAGCCGCCTCCGTAGCCAAAGGTGAGGCAGCTCAAGTCCCCGATATCCATAAGCATCATACTTGAGGAATGCTTCCAGATTTATTCGCATGTCAGCTTTCCTGGCTGACGTAAATGAAGAAAGGCATTGCCGAGCCCGACGCCCTGATTGTGCTTTGCATCGCCGAGAGCCTCTATCACAAACATGTTCTATGCTCCGGACCTGACGCCTCATCCCTTATGACTCTTGCGATCCCTGCATAATCCGTTGGTTAGTATTTGGTTTCCAATTGCCAGATGCAAGTAAACTTACGTGCTCAATCTCCTCGACAATTGCTGCAACTTCTTATCGTTGGCAGCATCCTCCGCCGCCTTTTCCAGAGCCTGCTTCCTCTCCTCCTCCTGGTGCTTCACGACCTCTTCGTGGCTAGGAGGAAGCCTCTCGTTCTGCAGATCGACCTTGCGAGCATCTTCGAATGTGTTAATGGCGTTCTTGATACCTTCGGCACCCAGCATAAGGGTTCCAGCTGGCAGTCTGCCGCCAGACACTGTCTTGAGCTCTGTGACTCGCTCAGACTCCTCGCGCAGAACCTGGAAAACACGTGACAGACGTCCAATGGCCAAGATCTTGTTCTTGATGGCTCGTCGCTTGTACTCGATCGACTCGGGGTCTTGAGACAGCGCTCCAGAAAGTGGAGGGGACATGGGGCCGGGCGAAGTAGAGGAAGGAGTAGCGTCCTCCTTGAGCTCCTCCTCGGAGCATGTGCTAAGAATGGCGATAAGCATGTCTGTGATCTTTTCACCAACGAAAGGCAGCGACCATGTGAAGACATCCATGAAGTTGGGCAACCAGTACGGGTGAGGCGTGCAGTTGAACTGGCGAATGTTCATAACGTTGTTCTCGTACTTCAAGACAGCAGCCTTGTTGTTATAGACGTCGAGGTAGTTCGGCGCGGAGAAGATGGTCATGACACTGGGGAAACCAGTGGTACGTGTCTTGCGATACATGCGGTATCCAGCATCCTGCGCCTCGTGGGCTCGAATAACAGACAGTAGGTTGTTCTTCTCAAGGAAGTTGCAAGCGGCCGGGTACGAAAAGAAGTAAGAGCAACCACGGACGTGGTTGTGCAGGAAATAATCGCTAGTTTTCTCCTGTCCGAAGTCCTCGAGCGGATCGGCCCAGAGAATGTCGCACATGAGACCCTGGGTCGGCGGCTCGCGGAATCGATCGATCTATGTCGTGGTGTTAGTCCCACATGCTATCTGAAGGCCAAGAACCACCGCAGCTCACGTTTCGCAAATCGTCCAGGGTGTGGAGTTCGGGACTGAGGCCACCGTGAATGCATAAGAACTGCTTGTTCATGACCGCGGCCAGCGGAAGACAGCAGAAAGATTCCATGCAGGCTTCGTAAATGGCCTCTGAGTACTTGTGCTTGCACTCCAACTTGAAGGTGAAGTAGTCGGTCAAGTGGCGACATTCGTGGTTACCGCGAAGCAGCCAAAGGGTCTTGGGGTAGTGGATCTTCAAGCACCATAGGTAGAGGACACACTCAATACTGAAGTATCCTCTGTCGACGTAGTCACCGAGGAAAAGGTATCTGGTCTCGGCGGGATCGCCACCGACCTCGAACAGCTTCATGAGATCGTAGTACTGGCCGTGAACATCGCCACAGACAGTAATGGGCGCATCCATCTCGAGGAGGTTGGGCTCGGCGCGGAGCAGCTCGGTGCAGGTTTTGATGATCCATAGGGCCTGCTCCTCGGTCAAGCGACCTTCTCGGTAGAAGTGCTGCTTGAGAAAGTTGATGTTGGGCTTCGTGTGGGTTTCGTCCTCGAAGAACTGCTCGTCAGATGGGGTGAACATGGCAGGAGCTTGGACGTCTGCGAAGGAGTAATCAAGTTAGCGCGATTGATCGCCAGGCGGGGCTTCATCGTAGCAGAACGAGGGGCAACGTGAAGCAGTTGACTGCGATCGTGGCGGGCTTAGACTCGACGGAGGCGACGTACCTTTGCAGACCCGCTCCATGGTGTTGACTTGAGTACCGTCTTCCATAGTATGGATGGTAAAATCGATCTCGGGCAGGGGCTTCTTCTCGCGGATGGCGCGAATGGCATTGTCAACCTGCTGATTGCGACCGGCGTCACCACCAGGCGCGTTGGCACCTTCAGAATCCATGATGGCTAGCTGACAGATTGGGTGAGGCGAAAGTAGGGGATGAAGTCTAGGTCGAAGTCGAAGATGGTTTCGGTCGGGTATCGATGATGCAGACGAACAGGGCGGTGAGCGACGGTAAGGGTTGTACCAGCTCTTTTTCGAGTCGCGATGAGCCTACAAAGAGGCGAGCTGGGTTGCAGCGAGTCGTTGGGCACGGGACGGCGAAATCGAGGCAAGGCAAGGCAATGCGAGGCGAGGAGGGGTAAAAAATTGAGGTGAGCAAAGATAGGGCTGAGAAAGGGGAGTTGGGTGAAGGGGATGGGACGGGATGGTCAAGCAAGTCCAATGGAAGTCCAGTGCGCAGTGTCCAGTTTGCAGTTTGCGTGGTTGCCAGTCTTGATGCTCCTGTCTTACAGGCTGTTAACCGGTGAGAAGTGCCTAAGGGTTGCCGCTAGGAGGGAGCTGGTTCACTGCACCCTAGTGCTGTGGTCGAGAGGTCGGTCAGCCGCTGACACCATCCAGAGAACTGTGGCCAGCGAATCTCGTGGCCCCTTACTGTTGCTGATGGCTGCTAAGGTAAGCTGGAAAGCTGGAACGCACACCTCAGATGACGGGAATTCCAAGCTGGCAGGTGGCAGACGCCAAAGTGTCCGCGGACGGCGGGATGTATAAGTATGTGTGACTTTGGCTAGCAACTGGACAAAGTGGTGGGATGAGTACTGTGTACCACGTCCCCGGCTTCGAGTGCGCTCTCCTTTCCTCTCACCTCTTCCGCCCCCACTTTCCCAAAGCCTGTGAGGTCCCCTCGAGCTTTCGGGGTGCACCAATTAATATTTCTTGAGTGACGACCCTACGCCACTACTTCACCTCAAGTAGGTGCCACATTTTCGAGTCCATGCAGCCCCCTTGATCGTTCTTCTACACTATGTCTCGTTCTAACCAGTACTACGCAGTATTCATGGGTATCCTCATCTCGACGCGCGCCTGCACCAACTCTACTTCGACTTCGACCCGGCTCTCGTTTAGTAATCTGGCCAATGCTTTCGCGGGCGTCTCGCGAGCTTGAGTTTAGCCTCGTCACCCAGCTCCTCACGCGCCGTGCTTGCCGTCCAAGCTTTACATAAGCTTATCAACATGCCGATATGACCCAGCATCCCAACGCCACACTCGGTCTTTCAGCTTCTCAACTCTGTTTCCTCTACGGCAAGCAGTAGCCGCCGTCAACGATGAGATCGCAACCAGTCGTGTACGAGGCGGCATCTGAGGCGAGGTACAAATACGCCCCCTTCAGCTCCTTGGGTTCTCCCTCGCGCCTGTCGAAGTCAGCAACCCTACGCGCAATAGTTATGAGCGGGCGGCGACTTACCCCATTGGAGTCTTATTCCTCCACTGCTTCTTGGACTCTTCCGGAACGAAGTCGGTGATCTCGGTCTTGATGTATCCGGGGGAGACAGTGTTGACACGGGCAAAGTCAACCCACTCTACTGCCAAACTCTTGCCTGTTCAAGCTGTCAGTGTCGACTCCGTCAAGTCATATTCCTTCACATACACAAGTGGATCACGGCGGCCTTGGAGGAGTTGTACACCGACTGCGCCTGCGGCACGTTGACAATGTGGCCACTCATGCTGGCAGTCGCAATGAAGCTGCCATAGGTGAAGCCCTCGAGTGGCTTGCCGTCGAGAGTCGTGCCCTCCTTCTTCTGGCGGCGGAAATGCGCGCCGGCGACCTGAGCGCAGTAAATGGTGCCATTGACGTTGACGGCCATAACTTTGTCGGCCTTGTCCATGGGGCCATCAAGCAAAGGCCCCTCCTCCCACGCGATGCCCGAATTGGCGACGAAGACGTCGAGACGGCCATTGAACTCGGACACAATTTGCTGAACTGATTCCTGGATCGACTGGTGGGACGTGACGTTCACTTGGTAAGCCTTGCCTTTGGCGAAGGTCAGCAACTCAACACCGGGTCACATGCTTGCGCATGACTTACACTTTATACCGTATTCCTTTTCGATCTCGGCGGCGCGTTCCAATGCTTTCTTGTTGCTATTGTACCAAATCGCAACGTTCGCGCCAGCTTCGGCGTAAGCGTGGGCAATGGACAAACCAATACCAGCGCCCGCGCCGGAGACGATGGCCGTCTTGCCCTTGAGCGAGAAGAGCGGCAACACCCGGTTTCCAGAGGGAGCCTCTGTGGCATTGTTCTTGAAAGCGCCGTCCTTCATATCTGCCATATTTGCGATCGTCGTTGAAAAGGGCTGAAATTTCGCGGTTTTGCCGGCGGTTGCAACGCGGGGGACATAGAGGGCTCGAGGCCGCGAGACCGCAGCGCGAAGAACTGAGTTGAACATTTTAACTAAGTGCCCGACGGTGACAATATGCCGCAAATGGTTTTTTTTTCTCCCTCTGAATTGATTTGACAGGGTACAAGGGAGGAAGCTTCACTGCAAACTAAGGGTCTTGAAGATTCCACGAGACGGTCGTGAGAGAGAGTACGAGGGAGGAAGCTAATACTAATACCAGCATGGCCGGCGCGCCGCGGCAATGAGTGACCCCTGGTTCATGCACCTGGGCCTACGGAACAATCTTGAGCGAGGTGACGCCAGCGGAGCTTTGAAGCTGCTGTGCCGTCTTAGGTAGGGTCCTTCACGCCAGGATTGAAAGATGGAGGTGTCACCTGGCATCATGGCTCTCATTGAACGCTGAAGACGGCAGCACTAGGGGTTTCTTTTGCATGTCGCATGTGTTCTTCAACCTCGGGCGCCGCCGGGAGGTGTGGGGGTGCAACTGGTGCCCAGGGGTGATTCCCGGAGCTCGGGGGTATTCGGGTCACATTGGTAATCTCACCGCGGGCTGATGCTTGTACGGGGGGTCCTGAATCGCGGGGCTTATCGGGGCTAAAACGATCCCCTCTTCAACTCGACTGGCGCGCTTCTAGGTTCATGTCGTCTAGAACACCTGCCCAAACCGGCCCGCAAACATTTGTGAGATTTCAAGGGATGATGATATGGATGCTTCCAACATTTATGGTTTATCCTGTTTCCTCGCCAATGTGTTGCCTTCAGATGCTATTTCATCGACTGTAACTCTCACTCGCCATGCACAGACAATAACAAACCCACACGCCTCGGCAATGCCCCTTCTTCTTCTTCAACCAACAACCTGGTTCAGAACGTGCTCGCGGGGGAAGTTGGTGTTTCTCCATCGCGAGATAAAGTCATCTCGGTTGACTGAGTTGATGTCAGCCGGGTTACATCTTTCCAAACGCCAAAATTGGACACTTACTATAAGCACCGCAAATGCGTCTTTGTCCTTCGAAAGCGCTGCGGCCGTGCATCACACGCCAGTTGTCAAAGACTGAGCAGTGAAAGTTAGCAGTCGTCTTTGTCTTCTTCTCATTCTTCGTGAATCCTCATAGACTTACTCAGAACCTGTCCCGGCTGCAACTGAACCCAGTACTCGACGTCGGATCGGCGCAGGATAGCATCCCATTTGCGCGCAGCCGCGTACCACTCCATCGGAGAGACGTCCTTGGTGAAGGGCACAACGCCACGGTCATCGTTGTTCCACCGCACGCGATGCAGCTCGCCCGTCTCCTGTTCCAGCTCGAGCACGGGGTATCTCTTATCGGGTGAGATCGTGATACCCTGGTTCCCGCTCGCGTGCCACGGCAGCCGCACCTTGCAGAGGATGTTGTACGCCTCGGGGTCCTCCATCTTCAGGATCTGGGCCGCGTAGAAGGCATCTACGAGCAGTGACTCGCCGCCCAACTTGCCGTCCTTGGGGGCCGGCTGGTTTGGCGGCGCCTTGTGAGAGATCATGTGGAAGGCTTGCAGGCCGGCGGGGTCGGTGAAGTACGTGGTGTCGGTATGCGCGGGCAAGGCGATGTTGGTGTAGGCGGTGTCGGCCATGGCGAGGTCGGGAATGAAGTCGTAGAAGCCGCCGTAGTGCGTCTCGCGAATGAAGGCGATCTTCTCCAAGACGCGCTGGGTAGGTTCAGGTGTCTCGAAGGGAGTTCCGTCGACGAACGCGAAGCCATACTCACGCTGTCAAAAATGTCAGTTTCACGGAGTACGGCGGCTGATTCTGTAGATGCTCACGATCAACTTTGTCAGTTTGGCGACGCCAGATTCGTCGCCCTGCGCCATCAAGTGGTTGTACTGGACGACAGGGCGTTTTTCCCCAACATCGGAACCCCAAAAATGATAGCTTAGAGGTCAGAGACATGTCGGGTTTTCCATATTCGGAGCCCTTACTTGACCTGTTCCGGACTGCGATGGTCATCTTGAACATAGTGCTTGATGAATTGCCACGGGTAGAAGCTCTGGTGGCCGTCTTGCTCCCCTGTTTTCCTCCATCAATCTCGTGGCCCACATAATGACGGACAAGGATGATGACTTACACTTCACTTTGATACCTCGCTCTTCGGATTTGATTTCCGATGGCCGGATATCCTCGCTGATCTGCCACGTCGACGTTTAGTTGGGACGATTGTTTTGAGTCGGGAAGATGGGGTGGCATACGGCATACGTGTTGAAGTTTCTTTGAGTGGTGTCCTGATTCACACATTGACTGCAGCGGCAGTTGTCTCTTGATTTTTTGCGCGACAGTCAATTGGCCGACGTTGAGTCGCTTGGAGTGTTACACAACATACCTTAACCAGAAGTGCGGGCTGAGTTAGAGTCAATGTCAGCTACGTGTCTCAGAGATACCACCACCATCACGACCAAGTCCGCCGGTACTCCTCATTACGAGCCGTTCACCCGGAGCCGAGCCGGGAATAAGTAAGGCAGGCCAAACTTACAGAGTTGACCTGCGGGCGTCACCGCCTGCCGGGCCATCAATCAATACACCGTCTTCGACAACCTTGACATCCAATTGCTGAAGGCGGGCAGCAGTTGCGGAGAGATGTCTCGCGGACATGGACCCAATGGCCGCATTCGCGCGGACGCGGGGTGCTGCTCCGAACGCAGCGCGCCTAAACCGGGGAGACTTGAGTGTGAGACCCTTTTTCATGTGTGACTTTGACTTTAAGAGAAGGAAATCGGCTTCGAGAAATATTGCATACCTTCCGGCTCGGGAGCCGATATGCCTGAGGGGAATCATTCTTCGTTCGTGGGGGTTGGGATAAGAGGTCTGTCTATCTACTGTGGGATAGAAGTCTGATTTTGTTGTCGAATAATTTATTGGCAAAGTTGGCCAGATTAGACTCAAGGCAGGAGCCGGGATATTCCAGTGTGAGGTTTGAGAAATGCGACGGACCTTGAGTCGGGGTGATCGGGGAAGGCATATCCTGGGGCGGGCGCGGTCTTGGGTCCTGATTTGTGGTTCTGGGGCGGACGAAGCTTACCGCAGTAAGCTAGGTAAGGTACCTTACCACCACCACCTTTTGCCCCGCCTGCCTATCGAGAACATGGCCAGAAGTGCTGCAGTTTTGCACTGACATCACCTGATGAGAGAGAGGTTGGGTCATGGTGGGGGAAATCTTGCCTCAAGGCGACGTTTCCCCAGCGCACAGAAGCCGGGGCTTTAGGTGTTCGACGTGGACCTTCCTTGGCTGGGCCTTTCCAGAAAGAAACAAACAATGCGGAATGTCTCACCCGTGTTGCTCGCTTTGTCCACCTCTTTCATCGTCCAACGGCAACCTGGGCGATCTCCCGCTCAATTGATCCAACTTCACAACTCGTCCTTTCGGTCCCTCCGGTATGCGGCTACCAACAGTCGTCTGGCATCCGAATCCGCCACCTTGACTTCCCAAGAGGAAAGTACGCCTCGCTTCGTCCGCTTCTGTTTGATCGTCTCCAGACGGCATCCCAAGACTGCTGGGGGCCCTGAAAACCCGCACTCACGGGATTCAAAATGGGCTCCTCTTGCGTGGCAGAAATAGCCGCCGAGTCCAGGTTCTCGGGTTATGCTGAAGTCCTCGACAGCCACCCGAATTTTGGGCATCGTCGCAGCGTTGGCAGACGGGGAGAGAGAATGCTCAAACCCTACTGGGTTCCTCGGAAACAAGCGCCGGAAGACATAACCCGGATCTCTTTGAACGAAAACGGGACAAAGTGCAAGGCACACGCTCTCTTCCTCGCAGCTCCATCCATTCACATGACTTGGGCGGTTCCGGCACTCTGGTTCAGATGCCTGTCCATTTCATTTTGCCTCTCGAGGTACGGTATCACCGCCCCTCGCAAGCCTTGGACCTCGTTGGTGCTGGTCGTTGGCGCCGCGCGTAGACGGCTCTCCTCATTGGCTACGCTTGGCGACAAGAGGGTAAAGCCGATGCAGAGGACATCAAACCCAACGTCGCGGCAGAGAGTGGCCTGCGGTTGGCTAGATTCTCCCACTTGCTACCAACAGCGAGACTGTATACATTGTTTGGCCCGGGAGCTACGAGAGGTTGATAAACGATCATGGCCCTCTACAGACTCGATCATGCCAAGCGGCGTTTCCTCATCGTGTTCCGGTAATGATACCTCTGGAATGGTATATCTCGGTCTTTTCTTCGTCTCCTAATTCTTCTGTCTTATTTGCATGTATTTACTGCATAATGTTTTCAGAGGCACAGCGTCGCAGAGCATGCGTCCTTGTATGGCTGATATACCATTTTCACGTCGTCTCTGGCCTCAACTTCACCCCGCTATCACAATCACCAAGATCATTCATGGAAGAAACTCTTCCTCTTACGAATAGAGCCTCAACACGACCCAACGCCAGCTGCCCAGTCAAGGGACAAATCGCCTGTGGAAACGGTACTCCCGACTACTTCTGCTGTCCTAGCGACAAGACATGCATGGTCTTGTCATCCAACACCACGGCCCTCTGCTGTCCGAAAGGCGCATCATGCGAGGCGATCTCCACCATCATTTGCGACATTACCGCGCAAGATGTCGTCGAGAACCCAGACAGTCCGATACATACCACAAAACTGGACGATTCCCTTCCAAAATGTGGTAAACGATGCTGTCCGTTTGGATACAAGTGTCGAGGCGGGTCTGCCTGCGTACTGGATCAAGAAGAAGAGACTGGAAGCACCACCAGCACAGATACCGTTGCGACAAAGACAAAAGTCACCTTTGTTTCTACGGTACCTGGGGCTCAGCCGTCCAAAACATTCGCAACAGAGGCAACTGGAACAGCGACGACGACTGCCGAGCGCCTCCCGGCATCTAATACGCCGTCTTTGACCAACAGTGACGGAACCCCAACTGCATCCACGACAAACCTCCCCGGAAACGAGATTTCTGCAAACGTCTCTTCCGAGGATACAACCTCTAAAGGCGTTATCGCAGGGACAACCGTTGCCGCCATTGCTTCCGTAGCCGGATTAACATGTCTACTTTGGTTCAAGCGGCGAGCCATTTCCGAAAAAGTCGGCTCTACAAAGCTTCCTCGGCCATGGGAACAACTACGCGAGAACCGTTCGGACCAAGACATACACCTCCCGCGGTACAACTCTCCGCCGCCAGCGTATGCCATGGAGATGAAGCCGCCCCAAACGCAGCAGTACGCGTTCAAGCACTACAGCCCAGACTCAATAGGGAGCAACCCACCCGTCGAGCTGCCTGCGACGCCGGTGTCTTTCAGCGCGTGGAATACTCGCAGCCCCAGAGAAGTAAGACCACCGCGGCGGTCTCACTACGAACCGTACCGACGTCCTGAGTAGGCTTTCATTGGGCGGTGAGGTTTATAAGACGGGGTTTCGCTTCTTCTTTTGTACATTCATGCTTCGCTTTGTATGTACTTGTATTAGCCATGAGACACACATATTGTATGATACCACTAGGTGGGAGATTGAGGTAGATTTATCAAAAAAGTCGGTCATTTGCTGTTGATTACCATTCTCTTCTCATGATTTCGTGCTTAGTCCAGTTGGAAGTTCCTTCGCGAGAGACGGACGAATCTATATCAACGGATGCCTACAAGTCTACTGAAATAACAAATCCAGGTTGAATAGGCTCGCGTCGTCGAACACCTCGAAACCATTCTCTCCTGCTTTCCGGGACTATCGATATGAGCCGCCTTGAACCAGACAAGGTTATCCGGGACTGGACGGTAATCATCCTGCCCTGGCTCATGATTTTAATGCTCCTAATCTTCATCATCGTCACCCTCGTCTTCAGCATCACAAACAAGGAGCCCATCCCCGAAAAAGCGACACTCGCCCTCGTGGGTATCGCCAGCGCCTTCATCGGTCTCTGGCTTCTGGGTCTTCTGATCTGCTACTGCAGAGGCGTCTTCCCGAGGACAAGGCCGGTCGCTGCGGAGGATGGTCTGCCATCAACGAGCCCGTCCGGGTCCGAGGGTAAGCAGGGAACGTTTAAAAACTTGAATGTCCCGGCTCCAGTCCCACCGGAATCGCCTTCAGACTTGCCGAATAACGATATACGAAGGCATCAGGATGAAGTGGTAAGGCAGTATCAGGAGGAGCAACGGCGAAAACAGGAGGAGCTCGAACGGCAGGAGGAGAAGGAGGAGGAGGAGGAACGGCGGCGTCAAGACAGGGTGGAATTGGAACGAGTAGAAGAACACAGACGGCGACAGCAGCAACAAAATCACCCACAGCAACAGAATCATGAACCATATCAGCGACCAGCACAACAGGGCGTTCGATATCCGCCCCTGCCCCAAAATCAAGACCAAGACACCGGCCATCGAACTCACGAAAGGCAAAGAGGACACGAACAACCACAGCGTCAGTCACAGCAAGAACAGCGCGACAATAGATACCAGCAATTGCCACAACACCCGAACCCCCAGACCCATTCTCAAGAAACGCCACAAGAGCCCGGACGCGGTCGCCAGCGAACAAGGTTAAAAGCGCAAGCTTCCTTGCCACAGTCCCAGATTCCGGTACGGACCCGGCCGATGCCACTCCAATCTTCATTGTTCGACGAACGAGGACGCCCTGTCCAACAGCAAGGTGGGTGCGGCAACGAACTGTATTTTCCGCCGCGTAGCTCGAGTATCCAATTAACTCCTAGGAGTAAAGAAGGGAAGCGTCGCTCGTCGAGTAATCCCCCCGCGCACATAGTTTCAGAGGAAGGATCGCCGTTGGCACCTCGTCAAGTGCATCACCAGCAGGCAATGCCAGATCTGCGAAGGAATCAGAGCACCCCGCCTTCGCGAGAAGGCCAATCTGAACGCAGGGCGGCGACGCAGAGTCAACAGTTGAACGAGCTCTCATCTCCCGACACAGAGACCCGCGAGGAGGCGACAGTGAGTGATTGGGGACCTCCTGCGTCGGGGGATCTGGGAAACAAGGGGCTAACGATACGACAGCCGGCGCCTCTGAATATCTCTCGCCAAGCGGGTTTGGATATCGGGCGAAGTATGCCGCATCGAGCTGATGCCGTCCCGCCAAGGAACCGGTACGTCGAGCGGAGACAACCCTCTGATGAGCAGTATCGTAGAGATCCCGGGCCTCCTCGGGATCAGTTCGACGAGAGCCCTCACGAGCCACATCCAGCTCCGGCATTGCGCCCGTCGCACGCACTTTCACAAGCGGACAATTCTTCTCAGTCTTTTCCAGAGGTACGTCCTCGTCCTGACCCTGCCTGCTCTCAGTCGAGTGGAACACTTGCTCACACGTTCACCACAATGGGGGAAAGAAACGGAATCCGCAAAGTCAATGAACCACGTGGTGGCTGGGAGAAGTTTTTCACAGCTGATCGAGACGTCGCAGGCACAATGAACAAGAAGAGGTCGACGAGAAAATCAATGTTCCAAGAAGTAAAGAGGGAATCGAGGGTGGCCTGGAATCATATGTGGTCTTGACCATCGAGATACGGCTAGCGGTTCAAGATTTGCCAAGGCAAAAGAATGGCCAAAGAATAGCCCAATGGTTGAGGTTTCAACGTCTAACGAATTCGACCAACTCGTACACCCCACCCGCGACTGGGAAGCCGGAGTGTTGGGCCCGACTTTCCACAGTGGTTTCTTCTCCTCGTCTTGTTTTCAATTCATTTCAGTTTCATCATGTCAATTAATGCCGTTCGTTTTCTATGATTCATTACAAGCCTTGAATCTCCCTGTGACTTTCTACGTTCGTTGGTTTCCCACCACCTAGACGTCTACCAAATTGCGTCCCGTTTCGTAGAAGACATCGCCTGTTGCGAGCTGCCTCGGCACGACATTGAACATAGACGCGTGAAAAAAGCCGGATATCAGAGTGATCAACACATTTGCTTACACCTTTCCTGTCCAGTGAAGTCTCGTCCATATGACCTGAACTCGCGGGACTGAAGACATCTTGGTTAAAGAACTGCTGGAAACTGCTGGGAACTCAGGCCTCTTGCCGTCGCCTCGGGTACAGTGTAGTGACTTATATTCCCCCTTCACATCTACAGTTGCGTTACGTCTAAGAGAGGGGGGGGGACCGCCGCGAACATTTTTGGACTTTCGGGTGCAGAACGTGCCCGAACCCGTTTCCGGAGGGCTCGAGGGAGACGTTCGATCTCGTCCACGTGAGCCTGCTGGCGCTGGGGCTGAAGACTTGCTCAGTGGGACGTCGCTGTGAGGAACCTGGTTTCGCTGTTGAGGCCTGGCGGGTGGCTGTTGTGAGAGGATACGGCGTGTTTATTCAGGCGTATTCCCAGAGCGCAAGGCGTACGACGAATGGTGGTGGGCTAGTATTATGCGTCATGGTACGAACATTTGGAAGGGGACCCTTTACGAGTGTTTCTGTTTTCCACGCCGGGAACGATGCGACACGCATACTATCTCGTTTACCAAAACAAGGGTTTGCCTTGTGCACTCGCGCAGAAATTCAAAGATGCCGGGCTGCAAAATTGCGATCAGAAAATACGGAGTACTTGCGCGGCAGATGAGCATCTGCTGAGTAACATCACCGCTACATATCAGGCCATCACTGTATCTGCGGTGATGCAAGACGGGATTGCTGAGATGATCAAGACTCTGGGCGATATTGACCGCATCGAACAGGGTATTGTAAAGGACGTTGAGGAGAAGGGGGTCCAGATGGGTCTGGATTATTTCAAGGCACGGGGGCAACGGCCGGCATGACGACTCTGTCTGGGCACAAAGCAGTGTATGTCCTCTTTTGTTGTTTCCATTGTTGCTATCCTCGTAATCAATTCCCATCGTCGTCTTCTACATTGCTGTGTTGTAGTGCCCATATGACCATGGGGAGAGACAAGATGGGCAAATCACAATGGCCCTTGGCCATGGTATCTTATTGCGTACTCTCCCATGGGCGAGTCAACTATCTAAAAGGCCAGTCTCGTATTCTCACTGCATTGTACATGAATCCCAGAGTGACCACCCAATTGGCAGTCCCAACGCCGAACCAAATCCGAAACCGTAAGAGCAAATGAAATCCTAAAGCGGCCGGTAACTTCAGCCCATCAGATCTCGCCAATGCCGTCGTTGTCCATGTATCCTCCGGTGCTGCAACTCTGGTTGAAGCTCTGGTTGAAGCTTCCGCCGTAGCTATCGGCAAAGCTGGCCAAGGGATCCTCGAGACTGGTGTTGAAGAGGAACTCGCTGCTCGATTGCTGCGACAGGCTGGACGGAGCAACGTAGGCGTCCGTGGTCGGCTGGGTCGCAGTCTGAGGCTCGAAAGACTTCTGGAAGACCGCAAGCTTCGTGTCGGTCGGCTCGTAGGTAGTGGTTGCGGCGTCAGGGGTGTTCACCTCACTGTCAGAGGTGGTCAGGTCCACGGCGGCGGCATATGAGATCTTGGAAGCCGCGGCGATGGTAGCGTTGCGGCTCGGAGTAGCGCTGCGGCGACTGGGGGTGGAGGCCTTTGTGATACGACCGCCGATAACACGATCGTGGCGGGATTTGGAAGGAGTGTCCTCGAGTACATTATAATCGACAGGGCCGTCCTCCTCCTCCTCCTCGCCGTCACTCATCGGCTCAAGCTTGAGAGGCTTTGTCTTCTTGGCAGTCGAACGACCACCGCCAGAGGCACGAGGCTTCGAGGGCGTGGCCTTGCGAGGTGTGGACACGGCACTGGAAGGACCGGCACCGAGGTTCAAGGCGGTAGCCGGGTTGCCACCGCTGTTGGCCGTCTGCTTCAGGGCCTCGGCGTCTTTTTTGATTCCACGGAACTGGAACTGAATGCCGTCGGCAGTGGATTCGCCAAAGAATTTCGCAATCTCTGGGACTCATGTTAGCCAAACTTCCAATCGAAATGAGTCTGAGTAAAAATAAATTCTTGTGAATAAGAGCAGAAAGGCTTACCCTTCCTGCCCTTGGGCAGATCCGCGGGAATGTTGGCGCAATCCACTCCCTGAGTGACTGCGTCTCTGATGACATCGGCATGTGCGCGGATAGCCTTGAACCGGTGGTCAAGCATATCCTTGGTCATGTCCGATCCATACAGGGTTCGGATGTCTGCAGGAATAAACAAGTATAAACAGCGGACGCGTGTGGGAATAGTAGACAACCGAGGCGGCGAGCACAATAAGGAATGGGAGAAGGCTGTTCTTACCCTTATAGTTCCACTTGACCTCGGGGTGGGCGGCGACAAGCGCACGTAGGAGGCGCGCCTGGGCCTCGTAGCTCTTAAAGCTAGTCTTGGAGGTAACAGGAGCCATTGCGAAAGCCGACTAAGGTGAGATGTTAGTATGAGCTTACTTTGGAGATTCGATGCAGGTCTCTAAAACCAAACCTGACCAGAGAAGGTGCTGTGGGTGGACGCTGACGAATTGTGTTGAAAGGTAATGCGGAAGGAGGAAGGTAGAGGTAGGTAAGAGACAACAAGGGCAGGTCCTCAAGTGGAGAAAAACAAGCAAGAGTAGGTATAGGTAGAGAGAGGGCGTGCTAAGCAGGATTTATATGTGGGAAAATTCTGTGTACTCACGTGGTAGATTATTTAGGGAGATGAATCTCAGGCTGGTTCTGAGAATACTTAAGTTAAAGGAGTAGTGTGCGGAGGTTGACTTGGGGAAGCTGGTGGTGGGTTACTGAAGGCTGGCTGTTCTGTGTAAAGGTGAGCTTTGGTCCAGGAGTGAAGTAGGTGGCTGAGGCTGAAATAGGCAAGATATGAGAGGCTAGAGGCCAGATGCTGAAAGGTACGTCTGGGGTGGAAGATGGGAAGGTGCCTGCAGGAAAAGGCAGGCAGTTGGCATCGAAGAGAGCAGGGAAGCACGAGATCATCGATCGCGGCCTACATCCGATACAGGTAGGCAGTCTTCGAGCATCAGAGGAAAGAGCTAACGAAGCTCGGTAGAGGTATTATGATCCCGTCGAAGTGAACCCAGTCTCTTATGCCTTTCAAGGCATGCATAATCTCATCACAGTTATTAGAGTCTCTGGTAGGATACCCCTTCCCGTGGACATCTTATAGAAGGGCCGCTTGTTTATACAGCCTCGAGGCTTCAAAAGAGAAGGAATCGTGGGCTTAGTGAAACCTCCCACTGAGCCCAAGGCGATGAGAAGATGTGGGAAGATCGAGGCTATTCAAAAATGTGCAACAGTAAGGTGGGATGGTTGTATGAAACTTCGCTCGGCTTACCTTGTTTTGGTTTTTGTCCGACCTTGAGTCCAGTCTAGTCCAAACTGTTCCAGGAGGTTGTAGATCGTCTTGATAGTGATCGCAGCTAACACCCTTTGTAGTTGTCGAAGGCGGACTTGGACTGAAAAGTGCAGCTTTTCAGACAAGGAATACCCAAGTACCCAAGTAACCAAGTCCGGGGATAAAGGCTGATCAAGTTAACTGGAGTTGCGCGGTGGAACCTCGAAGTTGCAAGCCTATCAGTACTAAACCCGTGTTTGCTTGACAGGACTTTGGACTTTGATGGTTGCCTCTTAAGCGTTTTCTACTTCTGTACGTAGAGTGTCGACAGTTCGGGAGACTTGAGTCGCCGAAGAAAGGAAGCGAAAGACAGGGTATATCGACAAATGAGCAGATTGTGGGGCGTTGGCAGGTCAATGAGAAGCGAGCATCTCGAGACGAAGTCCAGCGTAATGAACGAATTCTGAAGGGACGACGATGAGAAATGGGCCTCATGAACCAAAAACTGGCAAAGGAAGCTGCCGGCGATGGAGTGGTATGCCAGCTGGGTGGCCAATTTGAAAAGCGGGAGGCTGGGAGGCTTTGGAACTCATCAGCAATGGCGAACTTTGGTGAGTCTCAGGTAGGGAACAACTCGAGCGACAAAATTTGAAAGAGAGCAACTAAACAGAAAAAGATAATGATGAGACTAAAAAAAGTGATTTATGAAATTTGGGTATCCAGATAGACCAGCGACAATAAGAACAACATTTGTTACGCCTTGAGTGATGCCACGATTACTTCCGAAGAGCGGCCCGGCAAGTAGTCACTAACGCAAGTTAACGACTTGCACCTATCTCCAGAGAAGACCGAGCCCAACTCTCCTGTCGAATCCCTGCTTTCCCACAACATTACCATTGGCTGTAGTTTCTTGGCCCCTGAGACTCCTTGTCTAATCCCTGTCTAAAGTACCTTCCATATCTTTGATATCTCACAGAAATCTACAGCCTATCGTGTGCGGATCGTATATGTTGACGAGGAGGAAACCATTTGTACAGTAAATCGCAGATTCATGCTACTATTCATTGAAGCTCCTTACCGTACGGTGAAGACGTTCTCCGGCCCGTGGGGGTGACGCGGCCGCTGACATGCTCAGGCAGAGGTGGCTTGTACACGCCGTGAGGGTACTGGGGGTAATGGTTCATTGGGTGCTCTTTGATCTCGCCCTTTTCGCCGTCGCCGTACAAGAGGTACTGTACGCCGAGGAAGGAATCGCAGCAGGCCTGGAACATGCCGCACAGTTTGAAGGCCCAGGGAATCTCAGTCGTCGAAGTGAAGAACCAGAACATTTTCATGGCATCTCCTATCAACCAGCTCGCCAGCACGGACAAGCGGAATCCCTTGCAAGACTGCGATCGCGCGTTTGCGAAGATTTGAGGGAGGGGTAGCGTCGCCTCGACAGAGAGACCAATGTAGCCGATCAACATCGAGTAGGTTTGGTAAATCGGGCGCACCGGCGCGAGCAGCAGTTCGCAGACGGTCAGGGCAATGAAGAAGTAGAGCAAGAATTGCCAGTACCTATTATAGCTGTCAGCCGCGATTCCAAATGGGATGTTGCGAGTTTAAGACCTACGGCTTAGGAGATCTCCATTGCCAGAAGTGGTAGGGTCTTTGCGCGCCAAAGACTGGGCCATCGTTTACGTTTGCGAATGGCGTCGCGGCCTCTCCACCCTTGGAAGAAGGGGGCAGACGGTGATCCAATGCAATCTTGAGCAAGATGACTTGCATCACAATCATCAAAATTGCCTGAACGAGCAGGGCCGTATCGAATCGAGCGCCGGGCCAGTAGAAGATCCTGCGTAGCAGACGAGTGTCAGCTTGCTTCTGTAAGGGACAGGCCTCTGGACAACGCACTTTAACAAAGAGGCGACAAGCATGATCAAGGGGATATCCAGAGAGAATCCAGCGCTCGATTTCTTCCGGTGCATCGACAATGCCTGGTCGCTGTAGGAGAGGACGGGCGACATGATGAGGAAGATTGGGGCCAAATAGCCCGTAAAGGACGTCACAAAGGACGTCAACCAGTGCAACATCTTGGCGGTTTGAAGCGCAAAAAGAGGATATTAAAACTCAGAGATACTATTGGGCAATTCTAAGAAGAGAGAAGAAATCAAGTTGGTCGAGAAATGGACGACGCGTCGAGAAAAGAAGCAGTGGAGCGGAGCGCGACGGGAGGGCTGACAATCACAGAGTCGTCGAGCCCGATCTTTGGAATTGGGGAACGACGACTTTAGGGGAGCCAATCAAACGAGAGCCCAGACAGGCCCAGAATTGCTTGTTTCCGGGTGCCAGTTGACGTCGCCTGTTCGACTGTTGCAGGGCGGAATACAGGGAATAATCAGCGGGCAATTGGGACAACTGTGGGCGACGACAAGGTTGATATAAGTAATAGGCGTCATAGGATCCCGGAGACCCGAAACTTTGGGCGATCGGTGAGAGCGCTACGACAGGCCGCTCTGAGCTCCACTGTTTCCGTCCATGCCAGCGTGACAAACCGTCGCAGGCCCAGCCAATTCATCACCTGTGACACCAGTTCACTGATACCTTACGCCGAAATTGCGAGCTGCGCACTCCCTACGATCCCGTCCATTCCACGCTGAGGCACGCTCGGTCCGGCCCTATCGGATGGAAATTTTGCGATGGCAGGCCCGGCCGGCAATGCTAAGGTGCCTACCTAGGTAGTAGATCAAAGTGCCTTAAGTGACCTTTAGGCCATAATGGTGTTCATGATCCTTCCAAGGTTTTTTCCCTTTTTTTTTGTCGCTGCTTTTCATTCGCTCGTCCTACCTACCTACCTACCCAGATAAGGTAGGTAGGCACGGAAGCTGGATCTTTTTTCTGGTACACATCACACAGCCCCTCTTGAATCCGCACCAGCCACATCACGTACCTAGGTACCCTAGACTCCCAAGGCCGACTCACCAGCCCCGATTCATGCGACCCCAGCGCCCAGACGCCCTGTAGCGGGCCAGTTGTCGCGGGACCAAACCTGGAGAGAGGATCCATGGATGGCCAGTGAATCGACAAACCAGCCACAAAAATGTGAAGTGCCCCGCCATGGAAAAAGTTCTGGAGGCGTCAATTTTTCACCTTAAGGTGCCTTATCGTTTATCGCCCCGCCAAAATTTAGAGACCCCGCCATGCCGCCGCCCAGAGAGTCACTCAGGATGCTTCAAAACTTATCCCTATCGCCAACCATTCCTCCGGGCGAGTCTTCCCCTTTGATAGCTGGCCGCTCTCCGTGTCCAACTCCGACAAGGGCCGCCGCAATGGAGTTCCTCACTCTCGTCGGCGCCGAGGCCTACACCCCGAAGCAGGCCGAAGAGCTCAAGACGCGCATCAACAAGCACGCCAATGTCTCCAACAAAGTCGCCCACGTCGAGGGCATCTGGATGTACTACGTCCACCTGAAGAACAGCGATAACAAGCTCCTTGTGCAGCCCAAACTGACCAAATGGCTCGGTCTCCCCGACCAGACAACTGCCCAGATTCCCGCCAACACTGATATCTCAAAGACGTACTACGTTACCCCGCGGAATATCTCACCATGGTCCTCTAAGGGAACTTCCATCACCCACGTCTGTGGCCTAGCAGACCATATCGACCGCATCGAGCGCGGCAGAGCCATCACCATCACTTTTGAGCAGCCCGTCTCTGAAGACGACATCGCTTTCAAGGATGTTGTCTACGACCGCATGACCGAGACCATTGGCCTCTCCCGTCCCGACCTTTCCGCCATGTTCATTGAGGGCCAGAGATATCCAATGGAGATCGTTGACATATTTGGTGGTGATGCTAACCCCGTCGACACCCTCAAAGCTTACAACAAGCAATTTGGGCTCGCAATGGACGAGTCTGAGATTGAGTATCTCGTCGAGGTCTTCAAGCGTCTTGGCCGAAACCCCCACGATGTGGAGCTTTTCATGTTCGCCCAAGTCAACTCGGAGCACTGCCGCCATAAGCAGTTCAACGCCAACTGGACCATTGACCAGGTTCAGATGGGAGAATCCCTCTTTGGCATGATCAGGAACACTCACAAGTCCAACCCCAAGTACACCGTCTCCGCTTACAGCGACAACGCCGCCGTCCTCGAGGGTGAGACCGCGAGCTTTTGGGCCCCCGACTACTCTACTGGTAGCTGGAAGCTGACCAAGGAGGTCGTGCACGTTTTGGTCAAGGTCGAGACTCACAACCACCCTACTGCCATCTCTCCTTTCCCCGGTGCTGCCACTGGTGCCGGAGGTGAAATCCGCGACGAGGGTGCCGTTGGTCGTGGATCTGCCCCCAAGGCCGGTCTCTGCGGCTTCTGGGTATCTGATCTGCTGATTCCTGACGAGAGCGCCCCCTGGGAGGTCGACCTGGGCAAGCCTGCCCATTTCGCCAGCAGTCTTGATATCATGCTGGAGGCTCCCATCGGCAGTGCGCGCTTCAACAACGAATTCGGAAGACCTTGTTTGCTCGGCTGCTTCCGCACTCTCCTCACCAACGTCGGCAAGGAGGACTCGCCTGAGTGGCGTGGCTACCACAAACCCATTATGATCGCTGGAGGTGTCGGAACTGTCCGTCCTCAGCACGCCTTGAAGGAGCTCGGCGACGTTCACGACGGTGCTCACGCCATCGTTCTTGGCGGTCCTGCCATGCTCATTGGTCTTGGTGGAGGTGCCGCTTCTTCCAGCGCCTCGAACGAGGACACCGCCGAGCTCGACTTTGCCAGTGTCCAGCGCGGCAACCCCGAAATGGAGAGAAGAGCCCAAATGGTCATTGATACATGTGCTGCTCTCGGTGAACAGAATCCAATCGCCATGATCCACGACGTAGGCGCTGGTGGTCTTTCAAACGCGCTGCCTGAGCTGGTGAAGGACGCGGGTTTCGGCGGCAAGTTTGAGCTTCGTCAAGTGCACAGCGCGGACAACAGCATGAGCCCTCTGCAAATCTGGTGTAACGAGGCCCAGGAGCGCTACGTCTTACTCGTCAACAAGGAGAACCTCAACCGCTTCGTCAGCATCTGCCGTAGGTTTTTTTCCTTCTTGCGGATAACACACAAGCTAACTCGAGGTAGGCCGTGAGGGATGCCCCTTTTCCGACGTCGGAACCGTTGTAGCAAAGGATCTTGAGGGTAATGCCAAGCTGACCCTCAGCGACCGCGACTCACCCGACCATCCTATGCCTATCGACCTGCCCTTTAACGCCCTGTTCCCCCCCGGGCGCCGCCTTGAGCGTGTCGTCGAGTCCCGAAGACTCGACCTGCCGACGTTCGATGCTGCCTCCGCCCTTAAGGCAGTTGTCAACGGCGAAGCCACCGATGCCGCCCTCATCACTGCTGCCACTGAGCGCGTCTTTCGCATGCCTGCCGTCGGCTCCAAGTCCTTCCTCATCACCATTGGCGACAGGACTGTCGGCGGTCTCTCTATCCGAGACCAGATGGTTGGCCCTTGGCAGACACCCGTTGCCGACTGCGCTGTCACCGCCACCTCTTTCAGCTTGGGCTCCAACGCCCGCACTGGTGAGGTCATGGCCATGGGCGAGAAGCCTCAGCTGGCGCTCATCTCCCCGGCCGCTTCAGCGCGTATGGCCGTTGCAGAGAGCTTGCTCAACCTCGGCGCTGCCGACATCCTCGGCACTCTGGACCGCGTGAAGCTGTCAGCTAACTGGATGGCTGCCGTCAACCACCCCGGTGAAGGTGCGGGTCTCTACGAAGCCGTGAAGGCCATCGGCATGGAGCTCTGCCCTCAACTGAAGGTTTCCATTCCCGTGGGCAAGGACTCTACCTCTATGAAGGCATCCTGGAAGGACCGCGAGTCTGGCGAGGCCAAGAGCGTCACCGCTCCCATGTCCGTCATCATCACAGCCGTAACCATCGTCGAGGACGTGCGAAACACGTGGACACCTCAGCTTCGTCGCGTTGAAGACGTCGGCGAGACAATCCTCATGTACGTCGATCTTGCCGAGGGTAAGAAGGCCATGGGCGGCTCGGCTCTTGTGCAATCACTGGGTCAAATCGGCAACGAGGCACCTGACGTTCGCAACGTGGATCTTATTACGGACTACTTCGACGCCCTCCAGCAACTCCACAAGAGCGGCGTCGTCCTCGCCTACCACGACGTATCCGACGGAGGTCTGATGACCACCATCGCCGAGATGATGTTCGCCGGCCGTTGCGGCGTCGACGTCATGCTCGACAGCATCGCCAAGTCCGGATCCGCCTCCGATATCATCGACTCCCTCTTCCACGAGGAGCTCGGCGCCGTCTTCCAGGTCCGCAAGGAGGACGAGACAAACTTCAAGCGCTGCTTCGCCACCTGTGGCCCCCCTCCCGGTCTCATTCGCAAGTTTGGTGTCGTCAAGCGCAAGTCGGACCAGTCGCTCACGATCCGCTACGGAGGCGTTGCACCCATCGTCAGCCTGGATCGGGCACAGATGCAGCAATGGTGGTCGAGAACCTCATATGCCATGCAGAGGGAGAGAGACAACCCGGCCTGCGCCGACAGCGAGTACGCCACCGTCTCAGACTCGGCGGACCCGGGTCTGTCGTACAACCTTACCTACAAGCCTTCCGAGACCATCATGCCCCTCAAGGCCACCATCGGCAGCCTCGTCCTCAAGGCACCCCGCGTCGCTATCCTCCGCGAGGTCGGCGTCAACAGCCACAAGGAGATGGCCTTTGCCTTCAAGGCCGCCGGCTTCGACCCCATCGACGTGCACATGTCCGACATCCTCTCCGGCAGGTCCCTCGCCGACTTCGTGGGCGTTGCGGCGGGCGGCGGTTTCTCGTACGGTGACGTCTTCGGCGCCGGCGTCGGCTGGGCTCAGTCCATCCTCGAGCACAAGCACGCCCGCCAGGAGTTCGAAAACTTCTTCAAGCGGCCCGACACCTTCACCCTCGGCGTCTGCAACGGCTGCCAGATGATCACCCGCCTCAAGGAGCTCATTCCTGGCACCGAGAACTGGCCCACCTTTGTCGAGAACGCCAGCAGGCAGTTCGAGGCGCGCTTTACCATGGTCAAGATTGACGAGTCCAAGGCGAGCACCCCCTCGGTCTTCCTTCACGGCATGAACGGCTCCTCCCTCCCAATAGCCGTCTCCCACGGTGAGGGTCGCGCCTCCTTCTCCTCCCCCACCGCCCTCGAGGACCTGTCCGCCGACGGCATGGCGCCCCTCAGGTACGTCGACAACCGCCTCCAGGTCGCGGGCCCGGAAAGCTACCCGTACAACCCGAACGGCAGCCCTGGCGGCGTGGCTGGCGTCAGGAGCAGGGACGGCAGGGTCTTTGCCGTCATGCCCCATCCCGAGCGGACCATCATGGCAGACGTCGGCAGCTACATTCCTCCAAAGGAGGTCGCAACCTGGGGCGAGTTTGGTCCTTGGGTCAGGATGTTCAGGAGCGCCAGACGTTGGGTGGGCTGATTTAGTTGGGGAGAGCCTCTCGTGTGTGCCCTTCTGGCCGCATTTGACTGGGGTATTACTTTTACTTGGCCACGGAAAGGGGTTCATCAGGAAGCCACAGAGACACACGCCTGTTCACTCACACTTTCGCAGTGTGAGGGGGGGGATGAAACTGGGATGGACTACGGCGTAAAAGACAAAGAGAAAATCTACATGACTTCACACGAAGAGAGGAGTGGTGGGGATACGGGATCATGTTCATAGTCATCATTCAAGCACAACTTTTCTTTTCGCTTTAGTTTTGTTCCAATTGTTGGGACCTCATCTCGCCGTCGGTTCTCTATGCGCCAAAAGAACCCACATGCTCCCAACAGACAGACAAGACAGACTGCAAGGACCAGCAGAGAAAACCTATTTACGCGGATGGAGCTTTTCTGCGTACTGACCTGTCTGAGTACCTAGATCCAACAGATCGGGCGCACATTGTCCCTGGTTCGCCCCTCCCCCCGCGACATGCGCGTTTGAAGAGAAAAAAAAAATATGGGAAAGGGGGGGGGGGGGAGGGACCTGTGTAGTCTAGCTTAGCCTGGCGGCAAAAAAACGCCAGATGGATGGAAACCAAAAACGATCCCAAGCCCCATACTCTATCTATCTACTGCATAGAAAGAGCCAGAGGAGCCTGCTGCGTCTTCGTCCACTCTCCCCCCTCGCTCCTCCCTCCTCGCGCCCTACGAGTGGATGGAACTGTAGTGGTCGATGCAGGAGTTGATGTAGGGCGGTTGGGCAGGGTAAGGCGTCTGTCGTCCACTACTGTGTGGGCTAGAAGAAGCCACCAACGTGTCTTCTTCCCGGCTCCAGAGAGAGAGGAGAGAGCTGTGCCGTTGTTCCACATCTCGTATGTACATCTCGTATGTCCCTCCGCAAGAGTGGCAACTGTCGTTGCCGAGTTGGGACGACGACAGAGCCCGAATGTCCCAAAAGCAGTCGCCATGAAGCGTGTTCTCAAATCAGCAACCCGTCAGTAGTTGGGCAGAAGCCCTCTTGTAAACAGACAACAACAAGACCGAATCGGTAGCCGATCACCAAGGCAAAAAAAAAAGGGCGGGGGGTTCCCATAGTTGTAGGAATGAGGGCATCGAAGATGACACCAACAATGGCCCCTCCTCCATCTGCCCTAAACAGACCACCAACGGCCAGCAGGAAAGAGGACAAAAGATTGCATGCTGCGCCTTTTCGAACCTTTTTTTGGCCCCCAACGTCTTGTCTGCACGTACGACGGTGGCGCTGGACGCGAATTCCTTCGCGTCGGGAGAACGCCCCGATCGAACAGCAAGCTGCTGGGGGCTGGGTGCTGGGTGCTGGGAGGATTTCGTCTCGCTCCTCCTCTGCGCCGTCGCGGACCCTTTCCCCTTGCTTCCTCACAGATCATCATATCATACCCGTGGGTTTCCTCGTGTGGCTTCCCGGTTTGCACGGACAATGTAACCAGTCAGTATAGATAGCTGCTTTCAAGACTTTAATCCGTCTCGGGTAACAACTCCAACGCCTCCATCATGACGCTGGTTAGAATGCATGGATAACCAATAAACCGGCTCATGTTAGCCGTTGGCCAATCTGATATTGAAGAACACGGGGGTGGGGGGTAGGGATGGATAATAGATGTTGGCAAATGGGTAAACCATGTGCGTAAAAGTTCTCGTGTGAGCCAAACCGCCACACCAGAGAGCCCGTCTCGAGGTCTTCAGCGGATAGAGGACGATGATTACTCGGGATGAGAACTTGGGTTAAGAAGGGGCTGTGGTAGGAGGTCGTTTGCGCTCGCTGGTCAGCCATACTGCAGGGTTCCCGCATGTCCAGATCCGATGATAAGGTATGTCGGGGACGTGCTCCGCTCGGCGGCTGTTTGAAGAGCTTCAGTCCATATGCGTGTCCGTCTCGCCTCGAGAATTCACTCTGCTGGCTAGAAGATTGAGTGATGAAGCATGAGGTCCGGATGGCAGTCCGGTGTAGCGACGACGCCCCAAGATCTACCGTCTTCTTCAAGGTGGCTTAGAACGGGCGTCAGAGGGTAGGCCTGGACGTGTCTACATTGTGAGGCTGGCTATGACAAAGTTTGATTGTCCTTCAAACTCGCTTGTTTGCCATGCGCTATTTGTATCTCGTCCAGGTCTACAGCACATTTGGGTCCACGTTGTAGTTTCAAAAGGCATACTGACGTTGCTGGATCCAGTCTTGCCTATGCCTGGTAAAGGAGGCGACTTCATCTCTCAACGAGCCCTCGGCCAGTAGGGCGGTTCGATGACCGACCCGGTCTCGTACTCCAGAACGGCGGTCATCAAGACCAGTGACTTCCTGTTGGCAGGCCCATCATGACCCTCAACTCGCATGTGGCGATTTGCCGGAAGTGAGGACTGAAGAGGAGGAGATGGGGGAACCAGTAAAAAGGCTCGAAAGCAGCAAAGTCTGAGAGGGGCTCCTCCGTAGCAAATGTCACGGTGATCCGGGACTCCGCAAGACAATATGTGCAGTGCCGATAACCAACCTTGGCGTCGGATCAAAAGTTTTTTGGCGGTCCATCCCACGGTGTAATGGTATTGGGGGGTGTGGAAGGGGACCCCATCATGGGCTCCTCCTCGAATCCACTCTCCAAGCATCATCCGCAAAAAGACCTCAGGGGATCCCAGAGCAGATTTCGGGGACTGAAGCTTTGACCAGACACCGCAATTTTTTCTTCTTCCTCATCCTCTTGCTTGCCGCAAGCAGCGGGATGCAGTAAACCTCCTAGGATAAACGCACAAGTGCCAACGGGGACGACTGCCGAAGGCAAGGCGCCCAGGTCCAGCCGGTCATGGTGGTGCCATGTTGTCAAGTCAAGTCCCGAAAAGCGAGAGTGGTTCCCCCCCCCCCCCTTTGGCCCTTGGCAAGCGTCGCTCACAGTGCCGCAGCAAGTTAGCCTTATGAATGTGCTCTTGGAAAAATAAGAGATTGGTAATGGCAACGAACGAGGACTCGCTCATACGCGCCTACCAACCACAGAGCTCGAAGACGAGTGGCACGCGAGGATACGCAGCTCGAGCGGCGTAGACGGATCCTTGGGAAGACCTCCCATCCACAAACCCGATTCCATCATTTTGCCTCGTGGCAGCGGCGCGGGCGGCCAGTCAAGGCCTTGGGAACGACGGGCCTTATTCTCGGCCACACTGGCGGTAGACTTGACTTAGCCTTGGAGTAGCAGAGAAGCATGACTACGGAGCGCGAAAGCGCCTGGGCAGCTGCTCTCAGCGTCGCTATCGTGGCCAGCGAAATGCCTTTCCCAGTTTCCTGGGACTGGACTAGATCAAGCCACCACACACCCCACTGACCAGATACACCGGCGCTGGCAGGTTATATGTAGCGTGCTGTAGGTCCCGTCGGCAATGGAAGTGGTGAACGCAGTCATAAACGCGAAACCCGATCACTTTCGGGCGCCTCTTCCTCGAGGTTGTTGACGCCACTTCCGGCTTCATCGGGGCGACAGCACCCGCTCCGTTCCTTGAACAACCCGCCCGTAATGCCGAGTATCTGGCAACGGACCGTGACAACCTCGACGACTATACCATGATCCGATATTGTATCGAAGGCCTAGCGTGGTGCGGCATCGCAAACCTGTGCGTGTGGATTCCATACGCTACTCCGGTGGGTGGATGCGCGTGGTATGGCCAATCGAAAGCATCTCAACACCTCCCTTCGAGTTCACCGTCAGCTCGACCTCGAACAACGGTTCCAAACCCATGATGCCGCTGTGTAAGCTAGCGATTTGGTGCTGCGCTACGAACTCCTGGCCTTCGTGTGTACCTAGCGAGGAGCCAGCGGGTTGCAAGAGGGGGGACATTCGGCCATTTGTGTGAGATGCGAAGAAATGTCGCATCATGTAGGTTGGGAGAGGCACAGTAGTCGTTGGGCCTGCCTGCCTACCTACCTACCTCGGACTTTGAAATTGTACTTCGTAGGATAGTGTGCCCGCATCTACGCAGTAGGTGAACCGGCCGGCCTTGACAGGTGCCCTCCAGCCAAGCCGTTGGTGCTTGGGGAACGAGGAAGCGCCGGAAACAAAAATCCCTTCAATCACAGGCTCGGAGCTGCTGGCTAGTGTAGGCTGAGAATGGTTCGAGCTTTGGTGGCCCACGTCATCTCCAGAAGAAAGGGGGGGGGGATCACGTCTCCGAGGTTCAGGGCCCAGGGTGTCATCGCGGCGTTCAGCCAACCCGTTGGGGGGGATCTGCTCTCCAGGATTTCGGTTGTCGATTTTGGGGAGGGGGGTTTGTGTGCAGCAGCGCGGCTATTCTTAGATTTCGCGGAGAGGTTGTCTGATATTTTTTTTTCTCTTCGTCTTTTTCATCGTCGTCCGCACACGATGTGACGCCAACATATTCGCCGCAACGCAACATCTCCCGCTCATATCTGAAAGTTGTTTCGAAGACATGGTTCGTTGATCAGTGAATATTCTTCATATATTTTCAAACCACACCCACAATTCTCGGCAACTTGTCTTCTCCGCTGGAGACGCGCTGGCGCTGCACATCTTGACTTGATAGGCGAAAACCCGTACGGTTCCAATGCCATTATAGAGGTGCCGACCAACACCACTTGGACCTGCAGGAAAACATGTTCGATGCCGGGAGCTGAATGCTCCCCCAAGGTAGATATGGCGGGCGGCACGCGCACATGCATGGCACAAACATAGACAGTGCGTGCATGCGCGGAGACCTGGCTCTCGGCCCTGGTGATGACAAGGTTCCATCTCGCACACTTTCTTATACCAAGGTGGTTGAGAAAAGAACGTAATCTGGCAGGACATCCGCATGTGGTCAACTGTACCCGAAATTCTAGTGAAATTCCGTCGGATCTTGGCCAGGCCGGCTGAGTGATTGCGAATATCACCAACGATGGATGTACATGATCCAACCGTCAGGCAGTCTTGGCGAGCATGTTCGAATGAATAAGCCTAAGCAGGCTAATCCTGGGTGATAACACTGCCGCCGTCCAAGGGATGTGACTTGGGGGCCGATGAAATTGGAAGGTAGCCCTGTTCTTGGCTTCTTGCTGGTCTCCTCCTCTCATACGATGAACACCACCAGCAATAACATGGCCTGAGCCGCGCCCGTCCTGGGTGACAGCGAGCTCCGCAAAGGCATGGCAATGTGGACTACCTACGAAGCAGCCGAGCCCCCGCAGCACAAATGGCCTGGTTCCTCGCAAGTTCCAACTCATGGATGGGGGCGGTTGGCTAGCGTCCGATTCAACTGTGGGAGCCACTGAGAGCTTGGTTCGCTTTCTGAAGCCTTTTTGGGCCAGCCGATCCAGGATGGTGAATTCCGCACCACAATTTTCTATACTACTAGTACTCTCTAGTGTATGTGTGTGAGTGAGTGAGAGAGAGACACCGAAATTGTTACCTCGGTAGTTGACCAACTTTGTCTGGAGGGTAACTCGTTTTGGTGGCCAACCTTTTGGGTGCAAATACTGGCAGAGGAGGAGTTGCTTTGCAATTGAATCGTGAATCCTGACGTACTTTGCGTCGTGCTCAAAAATGATCGTCGCGGAGGTTCTCCCCGAATTGCCGCCAGATCAACAGTTCATGTCCCAAGGCCCTCACCACGTACCATGCCGCCGAAATGTCTCTCTCTGCTGGCGGCCAGTGACGGCCTATTGTATGCCTTTGGAGTGATCACACCAAATAGAGGGAGAAGATGTCACTGGTTTACTGCGTCAACCACGGGCACAGCGAAGATTTGGCCGCAGCCAGTAACCACGGTGTTTATGCATCGCTGTCCTTATGTTCATAGTCATTGCCGGGTAGTAGTGAACAAGGTAGCGCTTACTACCCCTGTCAAGCGGCCTCCGGAAGCCAGACGGGAGTGGGGTATTTCAGCACCCTTTCGCGAGGGTGTGTTTGCAGAAGACTAATGAGATTCTGGTTGTTCGTGACACGACTCCATCATATCATGAGCTCTCGCCAGCGTCTAATTGCAATCATCAGAAAAAAATATTGGAAGGGCAGATCGGAAAAAAAGTGAGTGGTGTGAACACGGTATGGTGAGAGCCTGCCAGGTCGAGGTTGGTGATGGTTGTATCTTCTTATCCTGCTGCCTAAACGTGGCGTGGATTCAAAAGGACATGGTGACAGAAACAATGGAGAATGCTTTCCCAGAACATCGTTCAGCGACTGTCGAAGAATGTCATTGTAGGGGTAAATGACATGGGTTCGGCCAAACAGGGTTTGCTGCTGGACGGAGCGAAATGCCGAGTCTAACTCAATCCAATGCCCTTGTTGCATAGGAGGATGCGAATCCTATTAAGCATGAGACGACCTGTTTGTGGGAGATACAGCTGGGCCCCTGATTGCACCGATGCGACTACTTGGAAGACTGCGTTATATAGGCTGAATGGGTATTGTTACCCGGCGAAGTGAGCCTGCTGGAGTCTGGACGGCCCAAGACGCCACAAAACTGTCGCAAAGCAGCACCAACTCGTTGTAAGTCACCGTTGGATATCAGTTGATCGTCATCATTCAGCCTGATGAATTGACGAGACGACCAAGACGGATGCATAGGCTGCATGTTTCCAGCCAATTTCGAGGTAGGGGAAATAGGGCTAATTACATGTAGCGCAACTTCGATTCGCATATAGCTCTAAGTATGTCAAATCTTGAACGAGCTTGCGCGGTGTTGAGAAGACCCTGAAACGCGCAGACGAATCATGCAGCTGCACCTTGTATCAAGCTGCAAGTGTATGCAAGTCTTCGGCATAGCTTTGGTCGGTAGAGCAGCCGGGGTGCGGAAACAGACACCAACATTATCGAACCAGAAAACTCTCCAGAAATGCGAACAGTGAGATTGACACCATGGCCGAAACATGGAGCTGTCGAAATTGAGGGATGAAATTGCCAGCGTCAGCATGGGTTCGGTGTAATTCTCCCCAAATCGACCTGCCATCTCGACGCATTTAAGTGCGCAACGGACAGAGTCGGTGGCCGAAACATGGCCCGCTCTAGGGACTGACCGAACGATGGAATCGGGATTCAGGCTCGAAGAGGAAGTCGGTCGGTCGCCGCTCCCAGAACAGTTCTACCTGAATCCTGCAGCGAACCCTTGCCGATATGTGCGCGCACCGAACATCCCCAAATTTCTAGAAGAGCATGAAAGGATTACCCTGTGGCAGATAGCGTGGCCCTTTTGCTATGGGAAGTAAGTCCCCCTGCGCGCAGGCCAGCCAAGGACGAAGCCCGACCAAATTTTTCAACAACAGCTGCATGTCACCCTCATCATTAGACATGTTGCCATCCCATCTTTTCGGACGGAAGCTCATTGGGTGTGTTTGTTGTTTGTTAAAAATTGGCGTACGCTCGGGCATTCCTTTAGGCTGTAAACTTATTGGTTCCAACTGGTGTATCCGGTTCGAGGAATGAATTATTGGCTAAGTGTTCTTTGTTGACATCGATAAGTAAACTTGGTGGGCTCACATGGCCGGCCTCCATGTGCAGAGTACATCTAGATGACGCCCGCTATGGTCCGCCGAAGGAAACATCGCTGGCGGCTTTGGTGCGACAGCAGATTCAAAACGCCTCGAGTGACGCCTTTTTCACCCACATGGTAGGTCCAGCGCGAGTCTATTCCGTCGATCTTGTTAATAAGTAACCCCTGCCTATAATTGAGAGGGCTGAGGGGCACGTCTACCACACTGACATGACAACCCCGATCCGACAGATCAATAATTAAGAAATTAGTGATGAAGAACTGCCGGACCATGCGGAAAAGTGCTTTGTTGGCATTGGCAGTGATAGGCCAGCATGTTCCCACACCCCGGATTGCACTGTGTTTGGGTGAAGTAACGGCCCTGAATTGGGCCTGACGGACATTGAGATTTGTCACTTGCCGAGTTTTGGTGAGTTGCAATGTCGAAGCAGATGCGATCTGTGTTCGTGCGGTTCTGAACACCGTCAATGGGCGCCTACTTCTCGATATGATCTTGTTCTGCGCTTTCCAAGCCAGATATTCGAGCATGATGTGATTTACTGTGGGATTCTGAGCGTCCTTCGCGAAGAATCTAACTCAGTTGCCTCGGCTTAAACGTGCTGCAGTTCTTGTTGGCGACGGTCCGTCTTCAACAGATTAGTATGTTGCACTAGACTCCAATCGTAGGTCCTATTTTCTGAGCGGCCGCTAAAATGGGGAGGCGACGGGGAAGGGAGCTGAGGCGACCAAGAGATAATAATGCGGCAACGAACCTGACAAGATGTTCGCATCGCGCCAAGGCTGGAGACGAGCGCGCGACGAGCGTGGAGTGCCACTCGGAGACACGATACTATATGAGTGAAGGATGGGCAACTCGCGGTTCAGGGAACCGTGGAGGCATGACTCGCGAGGCCAACAGTTGGTGGGTGGCGCAACCACGGTGAGCGACCGAGGCGCCCATCCAAAACCCGAGTATCGGGACTTTGACGAGATTCAGGGTAATATAAGGTGTGGTCTGGTCCATCTCCGGGACTTGTCACGGCATTTTACGAGGCGCTTGGGCGGCTTTACGAGTGCCGAGGGGTGGAGCGGTCAATTGGCAGGCGGATGCTGGGCGAAAAGAGCATCAAACCGCGGCCGACAGAGTCCACAGCGGATCTCGCCCTTGATTTCGTGCGAGTGAGCCCCGGCCGCGGCTGGAAATCCGGTCTTGTCCGGCTTCAACGATATCGATACCCATGTTGATAGCCCAGAGTGCCCATACGCATGGATCTTGTGAGGATCAGGTCGAGATTGAGTCCATTTAATCTGGAGCACTGATCAGGCGATGGGGCTAACCGGGCTCGCTCGTTTGCCGAGTTACGAAGGCGAGGTGGATATCAGGCTAGGGTCCTTCTTGCCGTTGCCCACGTCGTAGCCGGCAGCCCCTGAGACAAGAGCGCCGGTGTTGGTGTTCGTGGTCGACGACATGGAGTGCGATAGGTTGGTGGAGTGTCCGCTCAATAGCAGTCCATAATAGGTCCATTCGGAAAATCGAGACCTAGCCCACCCCGGTGGACTTCTAGCGTTTGCCTCTCTAGACGATCGAGTTAAGTCGAGTTGAAGTCTTGCACCGTCTTCCGGTTTTCCTCTCGCCTGCTCCGCCTAGGTGAACGTGCGCCATGGATTCTCACCCATGATAAAGTCCTTTCCTTGGGCCCGTCGAACACATGTCCAAGGGCGGGTGGGCAGGCTCCTTCTCGGTGTTGAAGAAAAACGCACTCCTACTGGTTTTGACGGTGGCCCGTGAGCGAGGGGAAATCGTGGGCCTGGAGGTGATTCCAAATGCAGGTCGTACATCCTGAGGTGCAGGCAACCATTTCCAGTCCCTTGGGAATTGCGCTTTGCTAGGGTCACGCCGTTTCGACAGAGCGGTTTACGTCCCCCTTGGCAGGTCGCGAAGCAATTCGATTGGGGGAACCGGACCGGTCGAGGGACGGAGAATGAACCGAGCTCGACTTGGTCCAGTTCAGAACGAGTGTTGCTTGACAAGGAGGGAAAATCGGGGGCATCCTGCCGCAATGGCGAGCGTTCCCGGCTATGTGTTGGTATGTGATGTCGAGGTTTAGTTAATCGGTCGCGAATGTTGTGCAGTGCTGCGGCTGATAGCAATTAATGCAACACAGGCGGGACAGGACGTGCTTCTTTAGTGTGCCGTCTTATGTGCAGATGTACGAAATGGGCATGAAATGTCGGGTTTGGTTGTTCATAGTGGAGGAGGGCCGCGAGTCGTTTGGACAACAACGGACCGTTACGACAGCGGTAGAGGGCGGTTGTATTGAGGAGGCATGGAATAGACGTCGACGAGGAAGACTGTTAATGCGTCCTGCCAGCCGAATTGCCGAAAGGCCCGGGCAGGGCATCGGACCAAAGTGAAGGTCTGAATAAGGTAGGTATTGAAGATTGGATGACTGTGCCAGGTCAGATACCCTAAGGTAGGTACCCCTATCAATCTACCTACCTAAGGTACCTTACCTTATCTGCGCAAGTTGTGCTGCCTTGAAGAGTAACAACCCGACGGAAGGCGCTTGAGGCTGGCAATAAAAACCTTAAGGTAAGGGAAACCTAAGGCAAGAAAGAGTCTTGCTCTTGCTTTGGTCTGCTTCCCTAACCCACCGCAGCTTGCTCGAGAAAGAAACAACACAATTCTCAGAGGAAAGGGCGAAGGTAAAGCTAGATGCATGAGACGTACCTCCCTTGCCTCAGACAGATAAGGTACCTTGAGGTTAATAGTATCTTCACGTGCCGCAAATGTACCTTACTACTTACTAACTGCAATATCTCGCACCTGCACCTGGAAGCGAGGGAAGTAAGGCGAGATGAAGGTACATACCTACCTAGGTACCTGACTTGCTTACTTACTGAAGTAAGGTACCCATCACAATCGTCAATCCTTCCTTCAGGGCACTGCGAGGTGGGATCGAAAAGGGAAGGGCCGTCCAGGTTCCCGTAGTTCCTGCCCAAAAGCACAATCCTGGACAAAAATCCGAGATTCTGGAATTCGGGGCTGGTCAGCAGTCAATAGGGGCGTTCCGGGTTCATAGCCGTTTCCCACTTGGATCCATTAAGAGACGGGAAGGAAGTTGGGACTTCAATTCAAGCCTGGTGCCTCGCTCCATCACCCTCCCTCGCCCTCACGCCCTCGCCCTCACGAGTCACCAATCGAACCTCACACCCCCTGGGACCCTTGGCCCCCGATGACATCCGACGGGCACGGACACGGCGGTTGGTGATGTGAAGTGGGTCAAAGACGCCCGGTACATTGCAGTGCAACGGCAGTTCGCCGGCAACCTCTGTCAGGCTCAGGGCCAAGGGAGCCCGTCACTTGCTTGGTAACCTTTATGTCCAAAAGAAGAAAAAAAGGAGTCTTTTCCACGCCAAATGATGAATGAAAACTTAGCAGTAGTTACTGGCTACTGTGACGATTTTGATCAAACCCTTGAACTGGAAGACTAGGGAGCCCGTCACTCCCTGCCTCTGTTGGTGCCGGTGATGGTCGTCAGCGTTGGTACACAGTTGCATGCGATGAGGAGCCCATGCTAAGTGCCCGCTCCTGGCGGATCCTAGCTGCAGCCACCACCAGCAGCTCAACGTTGCCCACTTCAACCAGACGAGGAGAGGAACCTTTGATGACCGACGAGGGCGACATAATACCCCCTTCCAACAGTGCAACCGAGGCGAATCACCTGAGCCGAGACCATTGGCTCCGTCTCCAAATTGCTCACCCGCCTGCGATCCGCATCTGCTGGGACGAAGCCAAATCCCTCTACGAATATCCGCACCTGTCTGGAACCAAAAGCATGTGAAGAGAAGAAGACGGGAAGAAGTCTTGATCGTTGCCCCGGACAAGTGGCCCGATGGTCCTTCAAGCTCGAGTGGATGAAAGATGCAGTTGAGACAAGAAGATGCCTAGCCAGATTCTCAGGCAGAAAACGGACTTGAGCTTTTCAGTACGTCTAATGTCTAATAATGCCAGCCACCACCTTGGAGACTCCTGGCAACTGCGATACTCTGGTCCCTCGGTTCTCCCAGATTGCTGGGCGAGCCAAGTCGACAGTAGTCAAGCAGTCTTCTGGTGCCTTTTGCCACCCACCATGTTCAGCCACAACTAGTCAAGCAGTACACTAGGTCGCTGTGCTGTTTCCGACCTGTCTCGGAACTAAGTGTAAAGACTGGAGCTGAACGATGGGGGCACGGAGATAGGCTGGCTGGGCAGACATGTTGACCGCGCCAGGTTATCCCTAATGAGGCAATCGTTTCGTCGACCGACAATAAAGGGCATCTCACTTAGAGCCCGGCTTAGCTAAGGCTGTTGACCTCATTAACCACCTGTTCGATGCTTGCTTGGATGGGCGGGCAACACGACAGGGACTACTATATGAGGCGAGACAGGGTTTGCAAGAGTTGTAAGAGCTCCTGGATGTCCTCGTTGGCGAAACCGCCTTTGCGTAGCATCCACATATCAGTACGAATACTTCGCATCGCGGAATTCCCGGACGAGCGCCCTGTTCCCGGACCTGACAGTGGAAACGATGAGTCTCAGCAGCGCGCAGTCAATGGAAAAGAGAGCGCGCCTGGCAGTGTGGAATGCTAATTCTACCTTACGGACTGGGGGCCTGGTCTGGGCTGCGGATTGCGCGTGGCGGATTGCACTTCGCAGGCTTCACTCCGGCGCCAAGTCTTTCGGTCTTGGATTTGAGCCGGGCCGTCCAGAGGAGTTTGGTTTCTCTGAAAACATGGGAGGTAGCAAAAGATGAGTTGAGGGCAGACCCTCAAAGGCAACTGAAACTCAATAGTATTGTGCCAGCGAGCCAGATATGCGAGAGTTGTTAACTACCTTGGGACGGATACTAAGCCGCCCGCCTCCTGTTACATTCCGTTGCCACATGCCACAAAAGCTTGACAAGCCTTGCATATCGAGACCTTGAGGTTAATACCTTATGGACCCCGACCTACTGTATGTACTCTGTGCCAGAAAGGTATTGTTCATGCCGTGAAACTCTGAAAACCGACAAAAGCTCTCTGACTTGCTGCGGTACCTCGCAAAGAACACAATCCATCTCAACACATTGTACGCAGAACGGATAATACTCAGGGGCTTGGGGGTGCTCTGAGCCCTGTGGGAACTTCTGTTGCAGCGCGGCATGCTTCCAGCTGTGTCTGCACCCCCCTACCTTAGGTACCTTAGGCACTCCGCTGGCTTCCATGATCACCTTGAGATAGGTAGCTTACCTAAGGTACCTTGCAAAAAAGGAAAAGGTACCAGACTTTTGACATTTCTTGGTACGTAAGGTACCTACCTTAGGTACAGATACGGGTACGTACAGGCACAGACATGCCGTCAACAACGACCGTGGAACCTGGATCCTCGATCTTGTCTTACCGCATCGAGCCTCACTTCAGTCTTTACCACCATATCTGCTTTCCTTTTTTTTTTCCTTTTCACACCTGACGATGTCCGCCCCATCTCCATTTCCACGGCCCGTCGTAACTATCCGGTCTCGGATCCGATCCTCATCAACGGCAAACCACCGCTTGTCTCAGCGCGGAGATGGAGGGGTCTTTTTGGCCAAGGAAGCCGGGACTTGTTGGTGCAGGTTGACTACGCCTATGTTATTAAGCAGCAATTTTCCTTGCGCATCACTCCTAATTAACAAAAAGCGCTCCGTCGCCCGGCTCTTCAATGCGACGCAACCCCGGAGAGACCACGGCTTTGACCAAACCGTTGCGACACTGTGGATGGACTTTCGTCTCCCGTGGCCCAACACAGAAACCAGAGAGCCCACCAGGCCCGGATTTCCAACACAATGAACGCACGTCATCCGTGGCAGAGCCCGGCTGCTTTACTACCAGTAACATCATGTTGCAGCCACGGGGTCCGGTAACTCTCTTCCACGTTGGACCGTCGGCTGTAAAACTGCAGAAAAACGCCCGCGAAACGCCGGTCTGATGACGTCCAAAAACGTTTCTACCGTGGCGGACGGAATTTGTCCCAACCATGGGCGAATCCCGTCGTCGCGGAAGCACGGGAAGCGACCGCCTACGGAAACGAATAAGGAGCGACAAGTCCGTCTCTAGCCACAAAGATGGAGCACAATGCTAATCGAGTGACTGGCGTGGACGCTAATAATTCTCGTTACAACACGCGACTCCCGATGACCACCAACAAATGGCTCGGATTCCAGAGCCACCTCTCACGCTCACGTCTTCCCTGGTTTAGCGTCGACACCACTGCAGCCGACGGCTGACTGGTGGAGCGTCACCGAGCCCGAACTACAAGTCTCCTTCTCTGACTGTCTAGTCTTGTCTTGTCTTGACAGTCGATCTTCAGCCCAGGACTCTGAGAGGCTGTCAAAACCGCCGCCAAGACGAGCATTCTGCCGGCAGGCATTGGCCCTGGATTGAAAATGATCCTGGTAATGATGCCACAGTGTTAGCCCGCCAGCCATCCAGCTTCCTCCCTTTTTCTAGCGTTGCGCCAGAATCTGCATGCCTCGCTGTATGGCTACGAGTACGAGAGTCAAGAACTGGTCGAGGGCATCTCTAGCAAAGCAAGCGATGCCCGGCGTCCTCATCCGAGTTTCGTCTCGACTGTGATTTTCGACATTGTCGCTGCGTTGTTTCCGTTCCAAGACTCTTCTCACATGGATACGCAGCATTACAACGGCAGCCGTGACGATGTCTCCTTCTTGAGACGCATACCAGAGCACAAAACCGACGGGGACTTCGGCAAGCCTCGGAACTCCAGCTCTCGAATCAGGTCCTGTCCAGCTTGCCCTCGCCTTGCCTCGTCTTGTCCCGGGGCTGCGCTGCACTGCACTGCAAAATTTGCACACTGCACAATGCTGCGACACACGTTACTGCGCTGCCGGCTGCAGTAGAGGACAGGTCCGGTCCAGATCTTCGCAGCCTCCGAACCGTCACAGTGTACCCAGGGGAATGGGATCGGCCTAGTGAAGACATGCCGGACGCGTCTTATTAGCCTCTACTATCGCTGCAGGGGGTGGCCAACCTTGTCTTCACAACCCATCCACAACTTGCAAGGACGTTGCAGGAGCTGCTCTGGCTTGTCTGGTTATCCCAAGACAGGCAGGTAGGTACTTTTGCGCCACTGCTGTCCAGGCCAGACGCCCAGGTACCTTTTCTCTCCGAGGTGTCTTTCGATCTGACATTATCTCCCGTCCTTTGCTTTTGACTACCTTACCCTAGTATCCGTTGTCTTCAGTGCAGTTGGAAGACGAGCAGGATCGCATCGGAAAACTCGGATCCTCAAATCTTCATCGAAGCTTACCCGTCGGGATGATTCCACAAACCGGCACACACCCACACACACACATACACACACAATATTGACCACCATTCTGTGTGTACATTCTTCATGTCACAGGTCGGAACTAACGACACAGGATGTCCTGTCCATAGTGTCGTCCAGCGCGCAACCCCGCGCCGAGATCGACAATCTCTCTTGGAATGAACCAACAACCGGCGTGCCGTTCTCGTTATTTCCTTTTCTCTCCCGGCAATCCGAGCTTTATCTCATTACGTCCAATTCGACTGTCAACATCTGGGCTCCCACTTTGTGGGTCGCTGGAAGGTATTTTCGACCCTCCTGATGCATCCTTTCAAGCTCCAACAGCCAAAACGACGAAAAAATACACGAAGAGTAAGTCTCCTCGCGGCCGGCGGCCCTCTGCGTTATCACCGTCCCACCGACCTGGGCTTGGCTCCAAGTCTGTTGTCATTTCCATATTCTCTCTGTCCACGGGGACCAGAGAGGGCCATCTCACAAACAACTACAACAACGATGGCAGCGTCTAACCAGCATTGCCCTATTAACTTACTTACCCCGGAAACCATCTCATCTCTCATCCGACCTCTTTCGAACAAAGGATCGATGCCGTCATCTCGTTCCCCTCTGCAACGTCGTCACCAAATATTGGTCTTTTTCAGGACCCGGACCATGCCTCGCACGTTTTCGCCTCTCACTGTCTCCCTCCCCGTCTTATCCTTCCCGTCCCCAAGGCTCCAAGGATCCCCAGTTCCAAGACCCCCTGCCCGCAGCTCCTAGCCATCCCTGACTACCTTAGTCCTCCATACTGCTAGTATGCAGTACCCTCCCTTCGCGGCTTCTCTGTTCTCTGCTCCCCATGCCACCCCTCGCTGCATCTCACCCCAGGCGCCCATGCCCTAGACCCCTGCCAGCACGCAACAGGGATTCCCTCATCGAACATAACCAGACCCAGCTGCCCCATTTTAGCATCGCTGTGCCTTATTGCACTGCGACGCTAGAGACAGGCCCAAGAGGCCCTACCCGTCAGGCTAATGCCTCGAGGGAATGCGATTGTGCCTCCTAAGAAATACGTGCAAGGTACGCAGCAACTCGTCTCTTCCCCCGTCGCAACCGTCCGCAAGGCAACTGGCACACGCCATGCCGTCGGTGCCGACAATGCGCTAGGTCGGATTAGCTTGCTCCTCGCCTTTCGTCTTGGCCAAGTGAACCAGACGGCGGAGAAGCAGTCAAGGGCCATGGGAATTGCGCCGCACGTGTGTGCGCCTAGAACGAACCGTACTGCCCACTCGTCGTATACACTTGCAGCACTCTATCGGTGCCCCTTCCAGCTCCCTTCCCCAATCTAACGAGCCAAGCCATCCACTCTGTTGGTCCCCTCAGTGTCTTCTTTGGGCCCCTCGGTGTATCTCTCTCGCACCTCCCTGAGTGTGGCCAAAAGGGGGGGGGAGTTGGCCAACTGCCTCCTGTGAACATGTATATACACATTCAAGTGGATAGGATATGCACTACATACGTTGAGGCGCTCTCCGCGCCTGCTCTACCTTGCTCTACCCGAAGTCTCAAAAAGCCACCCGTCTCCATCACGTCCGACTCCCACACACCTCTGGTTCCTCTGCTTTTCTTCTATCCTACTCCTCTACTCATCTGACCATTGCAGTCGGCAAATACGAAGAAGAGAGAACATCTCCCAGCAGACTCGCACGCCAGCTCGAAGCAGCCACCAACTGTATCGACCTGCTATACTTCATCCTCTTTTTTTCAACTCTTTGAGTATCCAGGCGGAGAACTTTTCTTCTCTCAGTTCACCCCTGGCCGTGGCATACAAAACTTAATATCAGCCGTGTGCCAGTCAACTGTAAGGTACAATCAGCTCAACCTCTTACTTGAGGAACGCCTACCCGCGAGCCTTGATTCATCCAACCTGCTAGTCGACACTTAAATACTCGATTTCGAGCTCGACAACACGAGAGGGTAACTCAGATTGGATATGCCACCTGCATAAACCTCAACAGCATTAACTCGGCTTCTCAATGGGTATTTTAGCTTTGGAACCTCATCCCCGTTTGGCCGCCCCAGATTCTCCTCTCGGGCTGGTAAGCCCATCCTCATCCTCTTACTCCTCCAGACCGTCTCCTCCTGCAGAAAGGCCTTGCAACACCGGATTCGGCCCAGTATCTCCTCCCATGTCGAACTATGAACAGAGCTCGGCGGCCGACATGGCGACCAAGAGCTCAGAAGACGACTCCGGCCGCAAAGATTCGACGCAGAGCGCCCCTCGTCAACAACTGCCCCCGTTGAGCAGCCTATTTGGACCTCCATCTTCAGTCAGGCCGCTCCACTCTCCGTTGTCTGATCGTCCTGCTGGCTATCCAGCTTCGTCTCCCCTGGACCGGCCTCGCATGCCTCCGCCTCATGGCGACCGCTCCTACTCCGGTTCATACTTCCCACCCCAGGATTCTCTGGCGGGTTCACAGCCCAGAAGCACCTACGACCCGAGATACGATCATGACAGGCAGGGACTGCGTGGTTCGTCTCGCACCTATTCGGGATCTGGGTCACCAAGGTACCACGAGACAGATTATGGACGCCACGAATCTAGGTCTGATGCTGGCTTGGGGGGCAGTTGGTCGATGCATCACGAGGCGGCAAAGCACGAGTACTCGTTGGTGTCCAGGGATGCCCATCCGGCACCAAGGGGACCCTACGAACGGCCCCCCTATCAGTTCTCAAGCCCAAAAGACACAGGGTCCTCGTACCGAGACCAACGTCCTTCAACAGGATCCGGTGTGATGCCCCCGGCCACGCCAGTGAGTACCGCAACCTCAGAAGGTGTTCCGTCAAAAGATGGTCTCGGCCCCAAGATATGGACGGGTTCGCATTTCCTTCCCCGTTTCGTCAGGGCTGCCGAAGTGCCTGGGGAGGGCATGTGCTACTTCTACGATGACGGGAGTCATTGCAAGACTGTCATTGATGGCGAGGTAGTCAATGCTCACTGGGGCGTGACGAAGGCAGGGAAGCCGAGAAAGAGACTGGCTATTGCGTGCGTGACGTGTCGGGAGAAGAAGATCAAGTGCGATCCGGACTACCCACGGTGTGTGCAGTGCGAGAAGTTTGGCAGGGTTTGCAAATTCAAGAATGCGTTAGTGGTGACTCAACCTGTTGTCGCCCAGAGACATCTGGGGGCCCGGCTGGACTTGCTAACCTGATGGCTTACAGACCTCGAGGCGGCCACAACACGTCGCCCTCTACGCCTCCCGCAGAACCAGAAGATATGCGGCGATTAGTAGGCTCGACCGACCCGAACGATATGCAGCGACCCGGCAGCAACTCTAGCGCCTCAGTGTCTCCTCGAACTACTCTACGCCAACCTAGTCCAGAGCCGCCAATGTCTCACAAGAGGATGCGCATTGGCTTCGATTCTTACTCCACGATGGGAGGTGCGCCATCATCGTTGATGCGAACTCCCGAGACTGCTAAGCGCAGCATCTCCTGGCAGCACCGCCAGCCCATTGAACTACCTCCCATTCATGGGGACGTGCTCAACCGAGCATGGCAAACAGATCCGTATGTGTCCGACCCTGAAGCAATTAGCACCACAATCTCCTCCTTCTTCGTACAATCCAACAGCACCATGGCCCTTCGTTTCCTTCCCGAAACAGCGCTCAAATCCTGGGTGACCGGTAATGCTCATATCAAGTCTCCAGAAGACCTGATGCTCATCTATAGCATCCTCGCCGTCGGTATCGCCTTGTCAGCGGGTCCCAAGACCTTGGCCTATGAGTACGCCCAGATCGCATTCTACGCGCAGCAACGAGCTGCCACTAGCATTCAACTTGTGCAAGCTCGTATACTCCTGTCACTGTTCTACCTTTCCGCTTCTAGGCGAATCGAGGCAGGCGAGATTTTATGCGCAGCCATCTCGACCGCATTAACGCTCCAGCTGAATCTGGAGCTCGACACATCCATCGAGACGAGTTTGACGACGTTTCCGTACAATTTGAAAAGATACGGGTATGCTTAGAGTCGACGGCGAAGGTATTGGGCTTGTTTTGAGCTCCAGCTCCTCACTCAATGGATTGTTCCCGAATCGACCGAGTACTCTGGACACTAGGGACATCTTCATCCGGTTCCCAAGCGATGTCGCAGTTTTTGAAACTCAGGAAGAATCCGAGACGCCTTTCTTTGCGGTAGACGCATCCAACCCATCCAAATCTGTGGAACGGCCATTATGCCTTTCCGCCTATCTCATCCAAGTTTTGACTATTTGGGCGGATTCCATGTCTGATGTGTACAAAACTGCACAGAATCCCCATTCGGACAAGAAAACGTTTGCGGTTGTCGACAGAACCATAGAGAAACTCTTCAGCTGGCGTGAGCCTCTTCCGGAACGCTTCACGTACTGTCCGGGCAACATGGACTTGGCGGCCCAAAAGGGCACTCTCAGCACGTTCCTGTCAATACATCTCATTTACCACAACGGTCTCCTGAAAGTCCATCGACACATCTCGAAATAAGACATGACAGCGGGAAGTCGGTCAGAGTATTTGGCACGCATACACGAGGAAGCAACGCAGGTTCTAGACATGACAGGCGCACTGGAAATGCGGCTCTAAGCCCGGCGAGCCCCGATCAGCGCGCCGCCCATGTTCTTGAGCTACGTCATCCTAGAGGTAGCTGACGTTCTCACGGCAGAGGGATCCTTGGCGGATGTCTCGGTTCTCCTGGACCGGCTTGCAGTCGCAGTCGCCATTGTCGATGCCGCAAGCACAGTTTGGGGAGAGGCCCGGATCCCTTACTCGGCCCTGGGACGACGTCTGGATGCGCTGCGTGGTTTGCAAGATTTTCTGCCAGCTGACGGACCTGTGACCGGCGGCAGGGTTTTTAATCATGAAGACGAGAGCAAAGACGATAGACTCCGGCTGAAGAGATGTTGGCGGATGGACGATCCCATGGACAAGACGTTTCCTAGAAGTATGGATCTCGTAGACGGACGAAGCTGAAGCAGCTACCTCGGCACCAGACTTGTTTTTGTTCTTTTCTCGTCATGCATTGCAGTTTACGGCGTCTGGGGACACATGTTTTTCATTATCTCCTTTTTTTATTTTGCCTTTTTTTTATTCGTTCTCTGCCGGTCGTGGACACGCCATGCATGATGAGATGTCATGGAGCAGCCGTCGCGCTTGCTGCCGGATCTCTGTTTATACGCAGTTCGCTTCCCTAGACTATTGTCTATGTACCATTATACCCTGTACATGAGAAAACGGACGAAATATGGCATAAAGCACAGAGAAAGAGACAGAGGCGGAGAGAGAAGGGTGGATAGGAGGAAGAATCAGGCATGTTTACCTACTGCATTCGTAGATAGACAGCCCTCCGAGGAACTAGGCAACATAAGACCCAAAGACGAAAGAGAGAGAGAGAGACAGAGGTGTTTGACGATGGTTCACGCCACCAATGACTTTTTTTGCCCGCAATATTCTTGAACTCGACTACACCGTTCCCCCTGACACGCTCTCTGCCGCCCCACCCCTCCTCTCCTCTGTTGTACCGTGGCATTGCAGAATGCGCTGGAGGGATCGGTCTGCATGTCTCAGGTAGCTCGCGTAATTTGGCATGCGGGATGCGGCATATGGCATGCACCTTGTTCGACTTTCTCAACGGTTCGTTCGGAGGCGAAAAGGGAGAGAGTGGAAGAAAGAAATATAGTGCACGCCGGCAGGCGGCCGGGCTGCCAGGTCATGTCAGCTGCAGCTGCAGAAGTAGCAGTAGGCGATCCCATGAAGTAAGGCCCTGCCCCTTTTGGGACTGGGGGGGTTTCGAATCTTCGCTGGAGTCTTCGGCTGTTCTTCTGCAGAACCAAAGGGTATCGTCGCCGCATGTGTGTCGCGACGATACATACAGTGCACATTTGTTGGTGGTGATCCATCCATGGGAGGTTGGGCTGGGCCACTGGCCGGCCGTAATGCAGAACCTTTTTTTTGGTGGGGGAGGGGGGTTTCCTCACTCGCTGTCTAGGTATTGCGAGAAGGGGCTCCAAGTTGCATATTCTCTTGGCGAACGAAATCAACTACTGCGGTAAAAGTTCCAAGGACGAACCTACAACACACACTCACAGCTGGAGCTGGAGGTGGCCTCGGCTCGTCGGACCGCGGTGGCGGGCAGGCGTATACACACCGGTCGTGGAGTCGCAATCTCGCGGTGCTGCATCGAAAGCAGATACGACATGCAATGTTGTCTCGGTAAAAGCCCTGTTGGAGGAGTAGGAGGGGGTGGAAGAGATTCATGAATCCCTTCTTCATCGCGGAACTAATTTTCTTTTTCCATTCCCCTCCTCGCGGTTCAGTTGTTCCGTCTTTTTCCATCCTCCACCGGGTTCCGGGTCCCCCCCCCCCCCATTTCCCCTTCTCATCCATCCCCAGACTTGCATACCGTTTTCTGACCATCATTGGTTATGTTTTCTTCCTTGTGATTTTACGCCCGAGTGAATCCCGCCCTGCCTTACTCAATCTTCGGTAGTGGCGGGAATTATCTCAGGGGAGACGACAAACTGGCGGGGAGAGGGGGGTATATGTACCTAGGTAACGTGGGATGGGCGTGGCGTGTAATTTGGGTGGAGAGCGCGTGGTGAGTGCTTAGCTTAATACCTACCGGCCGTGATCCGTGAAAAGCGCCGCCCGGCCCCTCCCTCCCCCTCCCCTCTCTCTCTCTCCCCCCCACCTCCGAGAAAGAGCCTCACGACGGGATGTGATGTTTTATGAATTTCGCCCGGGCAGTATAGAGACCCCGTCCTTCCGAGCTTTTAGGAATGTTTGTGTGTGTGAGAGAGACCCGCAAGCACAGAGATTCTCTCTCTCTCTTATGTTCCCGTATCACTTCTGAGCACGTTGTCTCACATGGCATTTTCCTATTTCATAACCATAAATGTCTCGGAGAGGCCACCAGCGATGGGAGACTTGTCTCCGGATTTTTACAGTGACACAATTCAACATATCTCAGCCAAGGTCCCATTTCAAGTGCGATCGCCCAAACATGCCAAGCCTTCTTCTCATGGGTGCCGTGCTTCGGGCCGTGGAGTCATACCGGATTTTTTGTGCTTACTCGCGCAACATGCCCGTTGGTTCGCTGAAAAATCATTCGGTCTGCGATGGTCATGTTAAATTTTGGTCTGATATGACGAGAGAGAGGGGGCGAGATAGGGGTGGAGACCAAAGAAGGCGAATCCGTCCGTCATTTACCACGCACGGGTAAATGGCCGCTGCAATTTGACATGACGATTTCTCGTTGTTTTTTTACGTGGAATCCTTTCGAGCATCAAAAATGGACCTGGTGGAGAGCAGAACAACCGGAAGAAGAGGAAGAAGAAGGTAGGCTTGGGAGACGGGGGAACGGGAAACTGTGACCGTCACCAATCACCACTCCCCGGCCCCGGCCGGTTCGCCCGCCGCCCGTCGATCCCCTCGTCCTCGCCCTTTGCCCTTGCAGAGGCCCCCACACTTGATGTTCCTGCTGTTCACGGAGTATACCTTAAGTTTGGTTGTTGTTGTTGTTTTGGTGAACCAAGCCCGAAATGCTATTTGGTGTGGCGGGCGATAGCACCCCCCTGTGGGCATGGGAGTTGGGACGGAGTTCGGATGTCGGCGGGGGGTGGTTCACTACGGATGTGTTCTGTCCAAGGTTATGTGAAATGCGTGAATATGGAATATGGAAAAGCTCAGCGCCCTGTTGCGCTGTCTACAAAGCAGCTGTCAAAAATCGACCTTGATCTTGAACGGTTGAAGACTGTATGAATCTACTCGGGCTAGCTGAGCATTATAGTCATTACCTCTAGGATTCACGAGAGAGAGGTAGAAAATTAAATTTGGACGACATGCGGTGCCACGCAGGCGTTATTCTCGTCCAGATTGAACTTGTCCCAAATTGTGAGCCCTTCCCCCCTGGCGGAGTTCGGACACGGGAGAAGGGAGGAGGAGCAGTTTGCCAGCGGGGCCGGCCCAATTCCGACAGCAGCCTACCTTGGCATTTTCCTCTTTCTCATCCCTTCCTCCCGCGCGGGTGCCGGGCGGCGGAGACCGGGTCAAAGCGTGAGCGTCGCCATTCAAGTGCGAGGAATTACCTAACATTAGGAATCACCGACCTCACTCCACCAGAAGGTACGTACCTACTCTGTAGATCCAGTTTACCTCAATTCTCGGCGCCGGGCTCCGCACCGAGCTCCGAAAGAAACCGCTTTCCCAACCTCCGTGCCCGGAAGTCTCGAGAAAATCGCCATTCCATTGCTCGGTTCCCGCCTGCACCGCCGTCATCGAAACCCACCTCCGAAGTTTCGTCAAAGCAGTAGAAGCCGGGGTTCCGCGACATAGGTTTGCGCCCACGGAAAAAAAGAAAGAAAAAAAACTGGATTGGCTAGACAAATCGCCATGTTAGGGTACGCGGCGAGGAGATCGGTGCCGCGCCTGGCGCACTCGGCGTCGGTATTCACTTCCCGGCGTACTTTCGCGGCGGAAAAACCGCCTTCTGCACCGCGCCCGCCTCCGCCTCCGCCGCCGTTCGAGACCGTCCCGACATGTCCGTCACCGACGTGCGGGTGCGCCGAGACGCCGGAGATGCCGGAGGGCTTGCCGATCGACACCAAGAGCCCATTGAACGGCGTGGTGTCGGCGTATGCTGAGCAGGTGCTCGTATGTACGGGCAAGGACGACTGGGCTTCGAGGATCGAGGAGGAGAATAGCGGGGATAACCTCGCTGCTGACCTGAAAGAGTTGTTTGGGCGTGGGGGGACGTATAGCGATGTGAGTTTGTTTCTTTCACTTTATTTTGACGTGTGATTTTTAGGTCAAACGTCCAAGTGGCGGAATCGTCGTTGGCGGAAGAGAGTGTGTGGAGTAAGACGAGTTATTTATGAGCCGTGATATGCTGACGACGTATCCATCTGTAGCCATGGCATAATATATCAGTTCTAAACTCATCCTTTCCCTCCTCGGTACCGAAGAGGGCTGAGCTGCAGACAACGAGCGCCTATCTCCTCCCAAGCTTCAAGTACGTCCCTTTCCTGCCGCGCGTGAGCTTCGACAGCGTGCAGGCCCTCGCCAAGGGGTACCTCCTTCCCGAGAAGCTACACAAAATGCACGACGGGCTGTCGCCGATCCACCGCGACAGGCTCACGCGGAAAGAAGCCTACCAGTCCCTGCTGTACGGTGTTAAGGACGTCGAGGACGTCTTGGTGCTGATTTGCGGGCACGGAGGGCGGGACATGCGCTGCGGCGTGATGGGCCCCGTTCTCCGGGACGAGTTCGAGAGGCGGTTTGAGGATAGCGACATCGGTGTGTCGAGGGGTCCTGTGCAAATCGACGAGGGCGACGTGGAGAGCATAGCGGCGCCTGAGGGTGAGACGGAGAACGGGGGGAGAACGTCGGCGAGGGTCGGGTTGATCAGTCACATTGGCGGGCACAAGTTTGCGGGGAATTGTATCATATATATCCCGCCTCGTTCGAAGACCGAGGATGGGGAAATGCATCCGCTTGCTGGGATGGGGATTTGGTACGGAAGAGTCGAGCCGAAGCACGTTGAGGGGATCGTGAAGGAGACGGTTCTTGGTGGGCGCGTGATCGTCGACATGTTCCGGGGAGGGATTGATCAGAATCGGAGGATCATCAGGCTGTGAGCGGAGGCGTGATGTCAGATGGTGTAGGGTTCGTTGTATGATACGCGAGAAGACATCCTCTTGGATGGATCAGGTGTACAGATCGAGGGACACATCGCCAGGCGTTTGTAAGAATGGGGATCATTGCAACCTCAAAATAGAGGATACCCTGCTTCTCGTGTGTCCGTCTCAATTGTAGAGGAACTGCCATGGAATCTTTTTACCTTTGGATGATGAGAGCTATCGACTGGTAATCACTGAACACCAGAAAGTCAGTAGAACAGACATTACACATTCCATATGCTCATTCGCCATCAACCTCCGATTCTGGAGATAGGACTATGAATCGTTTATTGCAGAACATCAACATTCAGAAGATACACCTGATATTCAAGTTTCAAAACTCACGACGGGTGCAAGTTTGGCAAGTGTCGTTGACAGAGTCTTCACGTGACCAGTCTTCTGGTTTCTGATTGGCGAATCCACTAAACTCGACTTTTCGATGTCGTGTATGTCACTTCTCTCAACACCGTAGACTGCCTAGACGATAACGACAAGCCCGGGAACCTGGAGCACGTAGAATAATTGTTCTGCATTATATGCTTTGAACAAAGAAGCAATGGCATCCGCCGCCGCCCTCAGGGCTGGATTTGTTCGAGCAATCACCAAACCCCCAAAATGCACAGCAGCGACGCATTCAATGAGGCAGCAGATGACCGCATCAAGACAGTATCGCAATTTGCTACGACAACATCACAACTTTCGGGGCAACCCACCATGCACCGAGGCTCTCCACACATCACCACCACGCCCCTTCAACCCAACCACTCGTCGTCCGAAATCAACAACGACACGCCGACGCAACTTCATAAGACCCCGCTATGTGCCCCTTCTCCTCATCCTTGCAGCAGCCGGTGTAGCATGGGACTCCCAATGGCTCTTTCCCTCCACAACGGCCGCCGACCCCTCCGAAGCCACGATCCTCTCCAACGCGCGTAAATTCATCCACTTTGACGTCGCCTCCAAAGAAACCGTCTCCCCAACATCCTTCATCCTGACCCTCAAACCCCCGGCATCGAACCTTGCCCCCCTCTCATCCCTCTGGGATGTCTTCGATCTGTGGTGCGTCGAGGTGAAGCAGCCGCAGATCCAGGTCGCGCGCGAGTACACCCCGCTCCCGCCCAGCTTCTCAGCAGCAGCAACCGCCCCAGACCCGGACGCGTTGAGGCTGTACGTCCGGGCGCTCCGCGGGGGTGAGGTGTCGACGTATCTGAGCAGGCTGGCGCCCGGGGACACGGTCGAGATTCGCGGGCCTCACGGAGAGTTTGATCTGAGGAGCCGTCTGGGCGAGGCTGGGGAGCGGCTTGTGTTTTTGGCGGGCGGCACGGGGGTCGCGAGTGCGTTGCAGGCTGCGCATGCCGTTCTTCCGCACGGGGTTCGCATGACGATTTTCTGGGCTGTGAGGGGTCGCGAGGAGATTCAGAGTCTGGAGCCGCGCGTCCAAACCGCGAAGTCCTCGTCCTGGAGTTGGAATCCTTTCAAGAGAGGGGTCCGAGAGCAGGGGATCCAGGCTGGCGTGCTCTCTGCAGAGACGAAAGATGCTTCGCCGATTGGCAGAGAATTGCTCGCGTTGAAAGAGAAATATGGCGATCTGCTCGATGTTCGTGTGGTGGTTGACCAAGAAGGAACGCGAGTTGCGGAAGCTGATCTGGCTGCTGCGCTCGCGCAGACCGGACGCGGGGGCGTCGGGAGCGTCCCCAAGCCGGTGACGACAGAGAGCTGCAGGTTCCATTCGCAGACTGCGCACTCGGGCATGCTCGACGGTGCTCCCAACGCTGGCAAAAGGGCCCTCTTCCAGGCCGGGGACTGCGGGTGTGTTCCCAAGGAGGGCGTTGCTGTGGGCAAGAATGTGTTTGTGGTCTCTGGGCCTGAGGGCTTCGTGCAGGCGTACGCGGGACCCAAGATCTGGCGTGACGGCGGACAGCTGCAGGGCCCTGTTGGGGGTGTTTTGGGTGCGATGCAAAGGGCCAATCCCGAGCTGCTGAAAGATTGGGTTCTGCTCAAGCTGTAATGGCACACAAGCTGTTCATGTTCGATACAGCAGGAGACTTGTGTGGGGGCACGCCATGTACGAGAAGATGTACCCAGAAGAGGCGCAGAATTGTCCGATGAGGGACACGCATATTTGATAACGCTGTCTAAGTCCAGGCCCCATGATCCACTCAAACTGAGAAGAGAAATGCTGTACAAAGTAAAAAGAGTATAAATCGCCTCAGCCGTCAACTCCATATAATGATGCTAATGCAGCCTGCCTTTCTAGCTGCGGCTCGTGCCCGGTCCTTGAACGCCAGAATGAGTCCCTGAGATACAATACAAAGAAGAACAATAACCCCAACAAGGCTGATGTCTTTTTTACGTGCTCTGCACTTTTCTGTATGAAGGCGGCTTCATCGTCCTCCTGATCAACTTGACCGCATAGGGTGGGATGAGAGATATCGCTCCGATGGCGAGAACACGCCAGAGAAATCCCCTGAGGCACGGTTAGTCATCGTGGTGGTTGAGTGGAGATAGGATGAGACTTACAAGGTAATGATGAACTTGAGATCAAAGTATCCGCCGAGGAATGGCACAGAGGCAACGTATGCGACGAACGTACCGACGATGGAGAGGACCATAAGTGGGTGCCATGTGGTGATCTCAATCGCGACCATGAGAAGCTCGTTCAACACCAGGACGGTGTACGACACGGCAACCATTCTCGGGCCGTCAACCTCTGTGAGGATTTGAGAAAGGCCTTGGATGGTGCAGCCTTGGTAGATTGAGACGAGGACCCAGACGAAAAAGGTGCGGTAGGATAGGGAACGGCCCGAAGTGAGTTCTTTATACAGTTCTGGATAGAGGTTCGCCAGGTTCTCATCGACATCCTTGTCAAGGACGAGGGAAAGAACGGGAAATGCGGTGTACAGTGTGGCGTAACCCACGAGCAGCCAGTCCTACAAGTGTTAGAGATGTGGTGGGAAGGATGACAGATCGCTTACCTTATAAAGGCCGTCAGGTTCGAATTTGATGGCAATGCTGTACATCGTCTGGCAAACAGCGATGATCAAGCCACGGTGGATGACGAACTGGGCAAGCTTGGCGCTCCGCTTGTAACTGTTACGGCCGTGCCAGACGAGTAGCTTGGTTAAGTGGAAGAACTGTTCGATCGAAAAGTCGGCAGCCAAACTGGCCTGTCGACCCTCCTTACCCACGATACCAACACCGACATCTGCCGCCTGAATCATGGATACATCGTTGCCACCATCACCGATACAACAAACCCTCTTCTTGGTGTATTCCTTGATCAACTTGGCGATTTCCGCCTTTTGTGTCGGCGAGCATCGACAGGCAACGACGGTGGGCAGCTGGACGGCGACCGACACAAATTCAATTCGGAAGTGGGTGAGGAATAGGGCCAGACTCTCGCCGTCGATAAGCAGGCAAGAGTCAGTCTTTCCACGGAGGAAATCAAGGTGGTCCTGCGCGTTGTCCTTCTTCTTAAGCTTGGCAACAGTGTAGATGTACTGGCCTCGAGCAACTAACTTGGAGCTGACTGCGACGCATCGAGCTGTCTCGACCTTGTCGCCAGTCAACATCCAAATCTTGATGCCGGCGTTTCTCAACAGCTCCAAGGAAGGCTTGACGTCCTTTTGCAGTTTGTCCTCGACACCGGTAACACCAAGGAGTTCCAGATCGCGCTCGAGATGGTCAGCAACGACTCGTTGCATGCCGGCGTCACGTCCAGTGATGGCCAAAGAAGCTGACTGGTACGTCGTCGAGAACTCTTGGTACTGCTCGCAAGACAAGCGTCTGCGTCCGACCACAAGTGTACGCAGACCTTCACGGGCCATATTGGCGGTTTCTTCGTCCAACCAATCGTTTTCAGCCACGATATCGCTCATGACTGTGTCGGCACCTTTTTGATAGAACCATATCTCACTATTGGCCAGGCTAGGCGGGGTAGACTGGGTACGGTCGAAAAACTGAACAATGATACCCATTCGCTTCCCTTCGGAAGTGAAGGGGAAGACATCCAATATGCGCACGCGAACAACCTCCCGGCCGGTGTCTGTTGACTCGAGTACCATGCTTTTACGATCTCTGTAGGCCAGACGAAGGCCTACAGACTCAGTCCAGCGAACAATGGCAATCTCGTCAGGTGAAGAAGCCTGATACGACACAATCGTCTTGCCATCTTCCTCTTCTGTGGTGGGAGTGACGTTGTGGCACAAAGCCAGCGCCAGAACGACATCCCTGACACGAGAGCCAATCTCTCTCCTCGTACGGGTGGCACCCATATTTGCAGAGTTAGAAACCGTCGACGAGGGCGTGATCAAAGCCGTGTGTGTTGCAGGATCCGTGGTAGGCTGAATATGAAAAGCTTGCTTGACGTAGGAATTGACTTCGTCCATCGCCTCGTTGGCATAAGAAACAGTGCCTACGTGGATTTTCCTCATCTCCATCTCATTCTGAGTCAAGGTGCCCGTCTTGTCGCTGAGCAGATACTCAATTCTGCCTAAATCCTCGGGAATCGTGCTTGTTCGGACTACGGCCCCTGGGATCCCAGGGTCTCGCTGGATGAACCAGGAGTACGCACTTTTGCCCATGTCTAAGTTGACACGCAAGCTGATCGGCACAATAGTTGAGAAGAGGACCAAGAATCGCATGATCTTGATATACCACACGTTGTCCTTAGTGTTCGAGAAGCCTTCCAACGCCACCAAGATGATAGAAAGTGCCAAAGTCAAGGCGCAAAGGATTTTTGTAAGAGAGTTGATCTCGTACTCCAACAAACCGGTCTTTGATCGCGAGGGGGCAGTGGAAAGCGCCGACCTCGTTTGAGGGCCGGTGTACATGATAACCGCCAAAGTTGTCGCGTTGGACGCAATGACTGTGTTCGCCCACGCCGTGTTGTCGATGGACAAGGGGGCCGATGTTCCTCCTTCGCCGTCCAAGGCACCTTGTTGACACTGCGCGTCTCTCCTGGTAGGCATTAATTCGACGGTGCCCAAGAATTCGTTGACCTTTCTATCGGGCTTGCCTCCCGTAGCACGAAGCCGAACGAATTCTTCCGTCGCCAAAGTCTGCGAAAGAGGTGACGCCAACCTCAATTTCCAATCCGTCTCGCCGTCAAGTTGATCGGTTCTGATGAAGGTTTCGCCAGCTGCTCCACCCCCGCTGTCGGCCTTCTCGGTTTCTTTGCCCTTGACCTCTGATTTTCGTTTTTGCTGTTCATCGTCTGTATCGACAAGCAAAGATTCCTCCTCCGCAATTGTCTCCATGACTGGAGCTGCAGTGCTGGATTCCGAGGTGATACACTTCAAAATGACGACGTCGGAGGGAACTCGCTGGCCCTTGCCTAGCTTGAGAACATCACCGACTTTGAGGTCGCGAGATTTCCGGCTAACTTCGCGAACAGATGATGAAGGTGAAGACGGTCCGCCGTCACCTTCTGCGCGCTCCTCCTCTTCTTGGATATCCGAAAGCCTATCACGATTCGCTGAGTTCTTGCCCCTTCTAATCGCGTCCGACTTCAACCTCTTATGCGATCTCTGGGCACCAAAACGACGACCTGGTTCATCGAAGCTGAGAACCGTGTATTCCTCAGCATTAGCCTCGTTATCCCTCCGCCGTCTTTCAATGTCATCGTATGCCTCCTTTCCCATAGTGATGAACAAGACAAACGCCAACGGCGCAATATAGGTCGTTAGGTAACCGATTCGCAGAGCTGGGATAGCCTGTGACAAAGCAACCAGTAAAAAGTACATGTTGAAGAAGAAAGAGAATTCGTTGTACAGCGTTATGGGCAGAAACGAAAGTGCTGTGTATTTCGCGTTGGAAATGAGGTTGGGTGGGAATCTTGTCGACTGAGAAGACCCTACCGCAACGAGGCGGGAGGCAGAGGGATCGTCATCGTCCTGGTCTTGGGCGTCGTCGTTTGCTTCCTGACCCCCTGAGCTTGACATAAAGCTGGGTAGTCGTAAACTCGAAGTGAGGCGTTCGAATCGGTCGCCAGCGAACGAGCGACGCCTCGCCGGCGATCCGCCTGGGAGCAAAGGAGAATCATTGGAGTCGTCGTCGTCGTCAGACCCCGCATTTCCATCCCTATATCGTGACGAGGTGCCTTCGGTTTCGCCGAGGAGGGCTTGAGCGTCGTCGTCGCCGTCGCGGTTCTGACCTAGTTCTCCATATCCCCTGGCCTTCTGCCCAGCCCGACGTGAGCCCCCCATGCGTAGATTTCGCAGCGCTATACGTGGCGACCGATGCTCGGTTGTCTGGCGGTCGTTACGAATGAGTCCAGAGCCGCGGTGGGTGGTGGTAGTCGCAGGATCAAGCTCCTGGATGTCGAGATCGAGGTCTGAATCGGAATCATTCGCTGGGGAGCCTGGCGGGTCCGCGGAACGGTATGAAGTTGAAGAAGGCATCCCGCCCGCATTGGGAGTATGAGTATGCAGTGTGCAACTCTAGAGTTACGAAGATTGCGCGGAGGCGAACGTGGTGATAAAGTTCGGCCTTCGGTACCTGTGCTGTTGCTCGGGGATCTGCATCAGATAGCTTCAGGCGGTTCGATGCGGTATCGAGGAGCGCGTGCGCTCGAGTTGTCGTGAAAGATGTTGCGTAGTGATGGCCAGATCACGCAGTTCGAATCGCAGTAATCTTGAGGTGTCAATCGAATCCCTGGCTTGAGTCGTGGTGTTTTGGACAAGTACACACTAATTACTGGGCGCCAGCTATGCCTAAAGACCAGGAGGCTTGGATGATGTCGCCTGGAAAGGCTGAGTCGATCCAATTGGATGGGGTTGCTATTCAGTTTGTCAGTGCCACTGTGCCACTGCCATGCAGCAACCCAGGGGGTGCTACGGGGAGCCACTTTATGTGACGGGTGAGGGCACGCCAGGTGGGGATTGGGCGTAAGGTAGCGGTGCTGCTGCTAAAGGCTGTCACGCGCGGACACCGATAATCTTGGAGTTCCATAGAGGTAGGTATCTTAGGCTTCCGGAGAAGCCGTGTACTTCAATGGTGGTATCTAAGGTACCTTACCTACTTTGTGTCTATCTACTGCCATTCTCTGTCTTCGTCTCGAAAGACAAATGGTATGTGGAAATCTGTCCTGGTTGTGCGCCATCTCGAATTGGTAGTCTACATACTACTAGACCTCTCTTATTCTGAGGTGCCTTGTTCTGCTCCCTACTTCACCGGCGCACAACAGAAGTTGTCAGTCCAAGCTGGAGGGTCTACAGCCACGCCAACATCAGGACGTTTTACACGCAAACCGAAGACGTCTGGTGCTGGAGGAACCTTAAAATGAGTATGTAGCATAAAGATCACCCGTATCATCTTCTACCTTACTGGAAGACACCAAAGCCCAAAAGGTTCAGCACGTCACATAAGGTAAGGTAAGGTAAGCAAAGGTAGATCTGCCTACCTACTGTGGTAGGTAATTAATTTATGGAGTGCTTGCGCCGTTCAGTGTCACAAGGTGCAACCAGGTGCATTGGATCCCCGCCGACGGAAGCCTGAGCACCGTGCATCTTCAATGCCCCTATTTGGACACGGAATGACGGAATCGGCGAAGTTCTGGGCTTCTCACTGGACGACGATAGACCCATTCCAACCAGCACTGACGGACTCTGATTTTTTTTGGGGACCCTGTCCGTAGCGTGCCGTCGCAGACTCGCTGTCGGGATGAAGGATGACACTGAAGCACCAAGGTACATGGCAGAAGTACCATGACACACCATAAGGTACCTTTTATCGTACCTGCCAGCTTGCAAGTTGCACCTAGGTGCTTGAGCCACCTCATTCCAGCTTAAACTTCCATCTGTCTGGCAAAACATCTCGACGCCTTAATCTTTGCCTTCGACCCACCAAGACCGTGAAGCTCAGCATGGAGCTTGCCGTTGTGTATTCTATCTAGACTCCTGCCCTCCCACTGTACATGTACGTCGCTTCTCTCTGATGGTCGCTGCGTGACACCCTCGATTCGCTCCGGGTGTCGCGTTCTTGGACTCGCGTTTTCGTCTGGTGCTGACAATCTTGAGATAGCTGTTCTTCCAGCCTTTGAACTCGTCGCTACACGAAATCGCATGACTCGACCTAATTAGACTATCATCATGACTGTCGAGACCGCGAATGCCTCGTGGCATCCGGCTTTCATGCCCAATACTGCCAGTGGAGATGCATCCGCTGACGCCGCATCTCCTTCGAGGGCAAACCTCGACACACAAACTACGATTGCGCCCATCGAACGAGGCTCCGAAGAAACCGAGTCCGCTTCCGCATCGCATCAAACACCTTGGTTGAAAGACACGGCTGAACAAGAAACCGACCCCTGGGACGTAGAGGACGCTGCTCATGACCCTGCCGATGGCTGGCCTGTTTTTGACCATCCAGCGCGCGGCTCAACAGTCCAGTCCAACGATCAATCTCAGGAGGCTCTCCCTGGTGCTGGAGTACCTGAGCCTGAGCCAGCACTGGCTTCCACTGCTCCAGAGACTACAATCGCTGATGACGCCCCTGTCGACAACGCTAGATCGGCTGGTCCTTCGCTGGGTCATACAAGCAACGATTCCTTTACTCGAACTGTTGCACATGACGTGAACTGGGACGACGATCACGACTCGGAATGGACTCTGCCACGAAGTGACACCGATCCATTCAAGTTTATGCCCCCGAACGATAGAACAAACTCGTTTCCGCCTGTGCCGCCAGTCGAAGATGGCGCCTCTGCTCCGGCTGACGAACATCCACTGCCGTCAAATCAGGCCGACGACCTAATGAACGAAATTGACAACACCGCAGAAGACCATGATGCCAGTGGACAAGTGGGAACAACGACTATCGCGACTGAATACGCCTCTGGGTTTGGAGATGACGCTGAGGCCCACCAGCAATACGTTGGCCGTGATACAACCTACACCGATCAAGAAGACTTGGGATCGCGGTACGAGGAAGGCATCCCACTAATTTCTCAATCGGAGACCAATGACGATGGCCCACAGCCCGCAAAGGCCTCGAATGGCTTTGACGACGAGGCGACGGGGGAGGAGGACTTTTTCAGCCAGATCCAGAACTCGAACGCCGATGACTTTCCGGACTTTGGCGACAAACAACCTCTGGAGCGCAAATCCACAATGCAGGTCCTGGGCGCTGTTGATAATACAAATTTGTCCAAAACGGACAATCTCGACGACATGCTGGAAGAGGATGAGGACGAGGACGAAGGAGCGCAGAGAGCGACTGAATCGACTGAGAACTTGAACGGCACAGCGGCAGAGCCGCCCACGCAGGATAGTATCCAGCTTGAAAACACACAAACCGGAGACGCTGAGGGTAAGCCTGCTGATGACTTGGCCACGAAATGGGAGCAGGCATTCGCAGACGATGATGAGGGTGATTTTCTGCTGGACGAGACGCTGGACGAGTCAGGCGAAGGCAAGCCCGTTGATCCTTCTGCTTTTTTCGGCAGCGATGACGAGGGCTTCCTCGAGGACGACGATGAACCGCAGACCACAACTGCTGCTCCCGCAACCGTTCAAGCCCAGTCTTCCGGCATACAGGGACGCTATACTCCTCAAGTGCCTGCTGTTGCTCCTCAACAACCAGCTTCTTCCCTATACGCCCCTGTCTGCCAACCTCAGTCAGCGGCTTCATCGTTTACGCCACCTAATCCATATGCTGGCCAGCGCGCTCAATCAGCCGCCCCTTACGCGGCACAGCAGCAACTCAGACCTGAGCCCCCAAAGGCCCAGAGTTTTGCAGCTCAGTCGAAGGGTGGTTACACTTCGCCGTATGATCTCCCCATGGAGGTCGTCGTTCCTAAAAAACGGTCAAGTACCCAACAAGCCCCGCGAAGCCCTTCGACAGGGCCCCTGATGGCTCCTCCGAGAAGCTCCAGTTTGCACGCGCCTACTCCTCCCCCGCCAAGAGCCGCTTCCTCGAGCGTGTCTCCTCCAACTTCAAGTTACTCTCAACAACCCACGGCTGGTACCAAACCCCCGCCAGCGCTACGCAACAAGGAGAGCTTCTTTGAGGATCTCCCAGTTGTGTCGAAACCTCGATCTGCTTCGAGGCAGAGCCATCGAATTCCCTCGCCAACTCAGATCGGTCCACCTGCATCTCTTGGCCCTCCTTCGCAGTCTCGCCTTGCACCATCACCATTGTCTCCGCCAATGGTCTCGCCAGATGCTCCAGACATATCTCGTTCGGCATCAGGAGGAATTCCAAACCTTGTTTTAGGTGAACGTCCTAACCCGTATGCGCCGCAGCCGGCTCAACAACAGGTGCCCGCTGTCCCTGGCACTGCCAGATATTCTCCGGCCGCCCCTGCGGGAGCTGCAAATGGAGTACCTCGTCCGACGTCGTCCAGCAGGTATTCTCCTGCGCCGACAGGTGCCAGGCCGACAATTCCTGCCTTTCACTCGGCGACTGCCCCTCCCACAGTGTTGCCACATTTACCTAGAACATCAAGTCCTCTGGCACATTTTGAGGTTACGCGTGGTGAAGCAGGCGCCGCTAATGGCGATCCTCAGGCTGACCGCAGGTCCAGCTATAGTCTCGAGCCGAGGATCAACAGGGTGCCATCACTGCCAGTCACCCGTGAGGTGGATGAGGAGGATGATTCTAAGTCGGCTCAGTTGGGCTACCCTGGTAACGGCATACCCCCCGAGTCTCGGTACAGTCCGGCACCGCCAATGGCAGCGAGACAGACGCCGCCACCTTCGGCTCATGGCCCTTCAATACACTCTGTTTTGTCGCCCCCGAAAAGATCTACGTCGTCCGCGTACCTACCTCAAGCCGCGTCGCATGGTTCGCCGCCCGACAATAAATTCGTTCCCCCTCCGAGGTCTCAGACGCAATCCCCAGGCTCTTCCTATGGGCAGCCGCCCTCCCAGCCATTGGCTCGTCCGTCTTCAGTACACAGTCCTACGTCTCCTCGTGCTACTAGATCTTTTCATTCATCCCACGCCCCCGTCACCCGCCCTCGTGGAGTCTCACAAAGCCTCAACCTCGTCGTCCCGACAGACGGCCGCCAGGAAGACCCCTTGCAGAGATGGAAAGGCGCCCCAATCATCTCTTGGGGCGTTGGCGGAACCATCGTCACCTCCTTTCCCAAGAACGTACCCCGTTATGGTGTGGGCCAGACTGCGCCTATGATCATTCGCAGCCCTGGCGAAGTGTACGTCAAACATGTTAAGGACATCCAACCTCTGGAGGAGAGGTTGGCGAAGTTTCCGGGGCCGCTCAAAGGAAAATCAAAGAAGAAAGAGACCATTGCTTGGCTCAACTTGGGCATCGACGCGCTGGAAAAGCAGTTGCCTGACATGTCTTTCCAGACTCAACTCTCACACGAGCACAAGCGCGCGGTCGAGAGAGTATTGCTTTGGAAAATCTTAAGGGTTTTCGTCGAATTTGACGGCGTTCTGGAAGGCACTGCCACTGTCGAGAAGGCGGTGAGGGATGTACTTGCTCCAGGTCTTACTCTTGAAGAAGGCGAACCCACACCAGGCTATGGCGCTGCTGTTAGCGCTGAGGCCCTCCAGGAGTCTACCGTCACTCAGATGAAGGCGGACGCTGTTGACTCATCCGCTATGGATCAAATCCGCAGAAGTCTCCTGGTTGGCGATCGCGAGAAGGCTGTCTGGGCTGCTGTGGACAAGAGGCTTTGGGGTCATGCCATGTTGATCTCTAACACCGTGTCTTCAGATTTGTACAAGCGTGTCGCTCAAGAGTTTGTGAGGACGGAGGTCAACTACGCCGGACACAACAACGAGTCTATCGCTGCACTTTACAAGGTCTTATCTGGCAACTATGATGACTGCGTGGACGAGCTTGTGCCTGCTCACGCCCGAGCTGGATTCCAGCTTGTGAATACCTCATCTGCCAAGGGGCCCTCCAAAGACGCAACAGAGGGGCTTGACAAATGGCGGGAGACATTGGGACTTGTACTGAGCAACAGAAGCACGGATGACGTTCGGGCCTTGAACGCCCTAGGCAACCTCTTATCCTCCTACGGACGGGCTGAGGCAGCCCATATTTGCTTCCTGTTTGCAAGGACTGCAACAGTCTTTGGGGGCCTGGATGACGCGACCTCCAACTTTGTTCTTGTCGGCGCTGATCACAAGACTCAAGGCGAGCAATTCGCCAAGGAAACAGAATCCTTGCTATTGAGCGAGGTCTACGAGTTTGGTCTCTCCCTTTCTGGTAGCCCGGCCCTGTCCGCTGGTGTGCCACACTTAGCTGCGTACAAGCTTCAGCACGCCATGACTCTTGCCGAATACGGACTGCGCGACAAGGCTCTGCTGTACTGCGAGACGATTGCTGGCTCAATCACGGCTCAAACCAAGAGATCTCCATACTATCATCCGATTTTAGAGACTGCAGTTGAGAACCTCCGGTCCAGATTGAAGCAGGCTCCTAAGGAAGAGTCGTCCTCATGGATTTCCAAGCCCAGCATGAATAAGGTATCAGACACGGTCTGGAGCCGCTTCAACAAGTTTGTGGCTGGTGACGAGAACGACAGCGCAGCAGCCGGTAGCTCTGCTGAGGGCGGCGTCGAGTCTGGGCCTTTTGCCCGGCTCGCTGGTGGCACGCCTACCATCAGTCGATCGCCTTCGGTATCAAACTTCGAACCGATTTACCAAGGGGCCAACCCAGTCAGTTCGCCACCTGCAGCAGTTCCTATACCAGCCACCAGAGCTTCTTCCCGATACGCTCCAGCCTCATCCCAGGCGCCTACCCTTTCCAACTCCTATGAGCCAGGTTCCGGGTACTCTCCTGCTCCAGCTTTGGTTGGACGTTCTTCAAATGAACTTTCTCGAAGCCCCAACGAGCCCAATACGGGATACTTGCCCGCGCCTGCTTCCGTTGTACGTTCATCTAACGAGTTCTCTCGTAGCCCATATGAGCCTGGTTCATATATGCCTGCGCCTGCGTCTTTTGGACGCTCCTCTAACGAACTCTCACGGAGTCCTTATGAACCCCGTACCTCAATGGACTCACAGCGTAGCCACCCGAACGGGGACTACGCTCCTCCAACTTCCAGTCTCGGACAGGATGCTTCTACATCTGTTCAATTGGGAGCTGCACCGGTTACCGCAGCACAGCCAGCCGCAAACTCACCTTACGAGCCTTACGGTGCGAGCCAGCCTTCTGCGGTCCCGTCAATGGAGGTCGAAACTCCGAACACCACCCAGGACTCAAACGATTCGGCCCAGTCGGGCTACCAACCACCTTACGGCTACGAACCTCCATCTATGGTGCCTACCGAAGTGTCCGAATCGCAGGCTCAAGATGGATCTGGTTCTGGGGGGTACGAGCCTCCTACATACCAGCCCTATGGCTATGAGCCGCCCTCGTACAACCCCGAGCCTGAAGAGGACCAGGAGTTCACGAAACCGAAGGCAAAGCCCAAGAGTTTCATGGATGATGATGACGACGATGACATCCCCGCTTTTAAGGCGCTCAAGCCCCAGGAGAAGACCAAGGCCGAAAAAGATAAGGAGAACGAGGAGATGTTCAAGAAAGCAGCAGAAGAAGATGGTAAGTCGAGATTTTCCGTTTTGAAGGAAATGACTAATAATTACGTACAGCCAAACGAGCCGCAGCAGCGCAACAGCAAAAGAAGGGCTGGGGTTTCACCAGCTGGTTCGGAGGTAGTAAGAAGGAGGCATCCCCAGATACTGCACAACCCAATAAGCCAATCAAGGCCAAGCTTGGAGAAGCCAACAACTTTGTGTATGACCCTGAACTGAAGCGCTGGATAAACAAGGCCGCGGGTGCAGAGCAAACAAAAGCGAAGACGGCGACACCACCACCGCCAAAGGCTGGGCCTCGGTCTAGTATAGGAACACCACCACCTCCTCGCATTGCGACGCCGCCCATGGGCAGAGCAAGCGCACCTCCTGGAGGATCGCAGCCTCCGGACCTTGCTAAGGCGCCCTCTCAAGAAAGCCTTGGCAGTGTTCCGCCAGGACCTCGCGCGCTTGACATGGTTCGCTCGGTATCCAACACGAGCGCCGTGGGTGGTCCTCCGAGTGCACCACCAAGCAGACCAGCGACAAGCTTGAGCAATGCTAGCAGCATTGATGACTTGCTTGGCGCTGCTGGCCCGCGTAAGCCTGGAGCAAAGAAGGGCAAGAAGGGTGGCCGATATGTGGATGTCATGGCAAAGTAAGATGTGTCAAAAGAATTCACGATTTCCAGATTCATGAGCGAAGATGGCGCTGTTGCTAGGAGTTGACAACGCATGTTGTAACATAGACTTTTCATTAAGAGCATTTTAATAGTTATTTGGGCTCACTGGTCTTCGGTATGGCCCAGGCTGTATTTTACTGGGCGCTGGTCAGGGATAATCCCCTAAACAGACTACACGCAATACAAGTCCGTCACGAACGCATCTTGGTAATATGTACCTAGCTTGATGGAATGAAGTCCTTCAGATAGTTTAAAATTACCCGTTAAATCTGGTGATTGTTCTGACGTGGGAGGAAAGCTGTTTCTCTCCAGCGCAAGCTCACCATAATAGGTGCACCACGAAACGGGCTTGGTATGGTTGAAGTTAAGGATTAATACTAGCGAGGAAACCCACACAGCTGTGCCAGGAAGCTATACAACTGTTGTCTAGATCTGATCGTGTTGTCCCTCACGTTTCTATTCAGCTTGAGATCCCCTTTGCCTTCTCATTCTCTGCCGATTATTCGGTCTAGGACGCTGACGTCTAAGTAGTGTTCTCTTCCGGGGCAGATAGATAACGTTCTACCAGTGAGAAGTGTGTGAGAGGAATTAGACTGAGCTGAGCGCAAGAAGGCCGCGTTAATGGTCCTGCAAGGGATTGAGGACAAGTTGCTCCCACCACGTTCATATAGGTCATTATATGGAGTTTGATTTCCGACAGGTTCTGAAGACGGCGGAAATCAGCGCGTTTGAGGCCCGAGCTGCAAGTTAAGGTGAGGTAGGTGCAGGATGCCGGGCAATGGGGCGACGCCGGCCGCGACGCCCCTTATCCGTAATCGAATCGATTGGCTGAGCGGATGATTTACATGGAATGGGCAAGTAAGACTGCAGCCTCAAGCCTCAAACCTTCCAGGTCTGACGCGTTTTAGCGGCCACAGGAGGCCCACTCGTTCGCCTTTTGCGCCATCTCAATGACGGCGTCTTCTGCGACAACAACCTTTGTGTGTTTACAACTTTCGTAGAATCCACTCTAGGTACCTATTACTCGTACTTCTCGTTCTTTCCTGCATATTGTTTTTCTTGACTCTGGGGTGGTGTTTCTTCTTGCATCAGCGAACCGTGCGGTCACGTCTTTACGTCCGTCTATCCCGACCTTTCTCCCATCACACCGACGACCTCCATCGCCACCTTCCACCTAAGCATCTTCTCCCGATTTTGACCTGTCGCCGCCGTCTTGGTTGCCGATTGGACCTCGGCGACCCTGCAACCACCTTCTTTGCAACCCGACCCCGTCGTTTTCTTACCTACAAAAAGGCAGCTTCTTCCGAACATGATCGCGGTCTGCTCCTAATCCGACCGAGATACGCCCCGCCATGGACTATTCGCGGCTGAAAGCTGCTGCCCTGCAGGGCGGCGAAGACGAGGAGGCTGTTACCGTCGATACCAGAGCCTTGATCGATAAGGTTCTCGCCAGATACTCGGGTGAGTGGACGACTCTGCGAGAGCTAATTCAGAATGCCGCCGATGCGCAAGCAACAACAGTCAAAGTCAAATGGGAGACCTTGCCCTCGACCTCAGTTCCCTTACCGAACACAACGAATCGATCCGAAATCCTCAAACATGTCGTTGCGAACCACACACTGCGACGTCTTGTCGTAGCGAACGACGGCCAGCCGTTTACGAAGACTGATTGGGGTAGACTGAAGAGAATCGCAGAGGGAAACCCAGATGAAACAAAGATCGGTGCTTTCGGTGTTGGTTTCTACAGTGTCTTCGCCGACTGCGAAGAGCCATTTGTGAGCTCAGGAAACGAGGCCATGGCGTTTTACTGGAAGGGGAATGCTCTATTCACCAAAAAGTCGACCTTGCCAGAAGATCAAAGTAGCGGCGACACTACATTTGTCCTCGACTATCGTAACTCCACCAACCCTCTGCCGAATCTCCTCTCCGTCAGCCAGTTCCTCGCTACCAGTTTGACATTTGTTGCTCTGCAGCATGTTGAATTCTGGATTGACGACTATAAGATTCTTTCACTCCACAAGAAGACCTCTGCAAGTCTCGAAGTGCCTATTCCGAGAGACCTTGAGACGCGTACGAAGGAAGGACTCATGAAGGTCAGCAAGGTCGAACGTACCAGCACGCAAATTGACGCGGCTGTGATGAGTGCAGCTGGTTGGAAACCGAAAGCCACGGCTGCTACGAAGACGTCAGATTCATACGGCCTTTCCTCCGAAGTGCCGTCTCTTCGGAGTTTCTTCTCCAGGCTGACCTCTTCGGCGACGCAAGCCACTGCCAGAGGCAAGCAGCAGAGAGAGGAGGCCGCAGCGCAAGAGGAGATCAGCGAAGACGTGACTAAGATTTCCACCTCAACCATCTTCCTCCGGGTGACAACTGCAGCAGTTAAGACTCATGTGACGACATCCTTCGCTAGTGAGCTGGAGCGCGCAACAAAGAAACCACCACCAAAGACGACGAAGTTGGCAATTTTGACCTCTTCTTATGACGAGACGATTGCATCCGAGAGTTCTCGCACCGCCAATATATCAAAGTCCGTCGATGTGTTTGCATCTGTGTTGCCAAGCAAGAAACCAGGTGGCCGTATTTTTATCGGCTTTCCTACCACACAAACAACCGGCGCCGGCATGCACATCTCTGCACAGTCGGTTATTCCCACCGTTGAGCGTGAAGCGATCGATCTGAACGCGCGATGGGTAAGAACTTGGAATATTGAGATGCTCCGAGCCGCTGGCATCATGACAAGATTAGCCTTCATCAATGAGATGAACGATCTAGATTCCAAGGTTAGGAACACGGTTGGAACAGGAAAGAAGCTGTCAGCAGAAGACCTCGTCAAGCTTATGCCTGAAGCACTACACATTCTCAAGACTTTCACATTCAGTGATTCTACGCCAAGCGGTCATGTGGCTCAGATCCTCGAGGAGTCTTTCTGGACAGCTTACAAGAAGGCCTCCGTTGAGATCTTCTCTTCTCGTGGTGTTTTGTCGTCTACAAAAGTCCGCATTGGCTCCGACGAACTCGCCAAGTTTGTCGACACTATTCCAGTCATTCCTAAAGAGCTCATGGAAAACTCGTTTGTGCGAAAGCTGATTGATTTTGGACTTATTAGTCCCATCACGGTGGACGATGTTCGAGCAGAATTAGAAGCGAAGGCAATGAACAAAGAGCAGCTGATCAACTTCATTAGTTGGGCTGGCAAAAAGGCGCTCAATGGGGAGCTGGATCCTCCCAGCAAGGCTAGGCTTCTCGATGTGGCGGTCGCAACGGTTAGCGAGGATGGTGACCAAGGGGGCATTATCGCTCTTGGTACGATCAGGAACTTCCAGATCGCAAACAAGATTCCAGCGAATCTTCCTATTCCTCCGACCACGATTTCTCTGGCTTACACTAACACATGTTCTGCTTTGGAACTTGAGGCGCTCGGCTGGGATCCTCTAGAAGTCGTGCCCTGGCTAAGATTCCTCATCGAATCTAGCTCGAGTGGACCTGACGATCAGAACATTCAGGCGTCTCCCAAGTTTGCAGTACAGATTCTTACTGTGCTGTCCAAGAACTGGGACAATATCAGCCAGAGCTCAAAGGCAACCATCGTCAAACTCCTTCAGGCTCATACAGTCATGCCGACGAAGATGGGTATGAGAAAGCCAACCGACGCCTTCTTCCCTACTGTCAAGCTCTTTGATGATTTACCCATCATCCAAGGCTGCCAGAGTTTGAAAGACAAGTTCTTGTCGGCTGTTGGAGTGCGCAAAACTCTCGACCTCGATACCATTTTCTCTAGGCTTCTGAGCCCATCAGCCGAAAGTGGCACACAGAAATGGAGTCACCTGGAACTCATCAAGTATCTGGCATCAGTGAGAGACGACATCCCGGCGGAGGATATGAGAAAGCTTGAGGAGACACGTTTCTGCCCGGCAGAAGCTGGAGTCAAAGGTATGGAGCCCACGAAAGGAAGCTCTCAGCTTTACAAGGTCTCGGAGTTGTTTGAGCCGAAAGACGCGCTGAGAGCACTGGAGTTGCCTATACTGCAGTGGCCTGGCCCTCCTGGCAGCTACAGATCCAACAGCCACGAAGGCAGATTCTTGTCCATCTTGGGTCTGCGCCCGTACCCATCAGTCCCTGAACTAGTTGACATGATGTGTTCCAAGGGCGCAGAACTCAGGGTTTCTGCCATGACGTACTTCATTGCAAACCATCACATCAACGGGTATGGTTCGTTCAACCTCGCGGATAGCCGCAGGGCGTTCCTGCCGCTTCAGAACGAAGATCGACTGGTGCCTCCGTCTGCTTGTTTCACCAATGAGGGTGCTGCTGTTTTGGGCTTTGACATTCTCAAGAGGGATCTTCACGTACATGCCAACAAATTCGGTGTTGTTAGAGACCCATCGATTGTTGAATGTGTCAACCGACTGCTGGCCAAACCACCTCAGGATCATCGAATGGCTATCACTCTGTTCGAGTACTTTGCTGTGCGCATCGGGGATCTTGGAGAGGGCAGCCTGGCCAAGTTGCGAGACGCCCCCATCGTGCCTGTGGTCCGGCAGGCTCGAGACGGCAAGGAGAAGTCTGGCTCGTACGTCACTCACGTCAGCCCGAAGCGATGTTACATAGGCAGTTCTGCCACATACGGTGACATCTTTGACTTCGTTCAATTCAGCCAAAACGCCGACATGTTTTTATACAAGTGCGGTGCCAAGGCAGAACCTTCGAAGCCGGAGATCGCACACCTCGCTTGCAGTGAACCAGCGCGTCTCCTCAGTATATTGCAGACTCCGGATAAGTACCTGGCTCTGCTGAAAACTTTGGCAGAGAATTGGCCAACACTGAAGAGAGACAAGGAGTTAGTCAGAAAGATGAAATCCTCACCTTTCCTCCTGGCAGCCAAGGAGATCCCGTCACCTACTCCGTCTAAGGATAGGCTTATTGACATAGACGACGATGACGCGGACGCGCCTATCAAGCAATACCAACTTGCTACGGCCAGTCGTATCGTCATTCTAGACGATTTTATCAGCTACCGTCTCTTCAAGGACTACTTGATCACCGCTCCCGAAGAGGACGTCCTAGAAGAATTTTACCACCATCTGGGCGCTCAAAACTTGGGTTCGCTGGTTGAGGAAGAAATCAGGATCGGTCCCCACGCAGACAAGCAAGATCGGGCAGCCAAGCTGAAGAAACACGTACTTGAGCGGTCCAAGATCTTCCTTCACGAATACGCCAACTACCGTCGGGAATACATCAGACGCGATGCCAAGTGGTTAGAGAAGAGCTTGGAAGTGCAACTTGTGCGGTCCGTCGCGCTTCGCCGTTCACTCAAAGGCCATAGCCAGTCTCATACCGAGAAGCGGTCTGCAGCCAGTGCTCAACAAGGCTCTAGCTGGATCTTGTACGTTACGGCAGACGCGCAGCCCGACATGTATCAGATTGGCCAAGCTATTTGCCAGCTCCTTTTAAGCAAGCCCAACCAACAAGCGTATTTGTTCTTTGAACCCTTCCTCACCCTCGATCTCCTTGGTTTGCGAGCTCGCGGATACAACGTCGATCGTATCTTACGAGCGAAGGCCGCGGAGGCGAGGGTCGCTGAGGAAGAGCGCCGCAAGGCACTTGAGGCAGAACAAAAACGCATCAAAGAAAAGGAGCAAGAGTGGGGTCAGCAAGCAAAGGCGGCCGAGGCAGCTCGACAGGTCGCGAATAGGACTCCCGAACCCGTCATGCCCGGAGCATTCACAAATGACAGCCCCGACGACTCTCACAAGTTGCCTCCCCCAGCACAACAGAACCGCAAGAGCAAGGGTCTTTTCTCGAATCTATCACGCCGTTTTGGCTTCGAAACCAACGATGATGACGAGGCTGAGGACCAGCTGCAAAAGTTCATTGACAAGCCTCAAGAGAATCACCAGCATGGAGTCGCAGACCAACCCAGCAGCTCAGGCAACGCAGGCTCGAATAAGGGCAAAGACGATGGGCGTGTGACTAATCCGGCCACCGTTGGTCAGAACCTCCTCAATGCTATCAACTCTACGAGAGCACACGGTTCGAACAGCGTCTTCTCGCCGCCGAGCATTAACGAGGTCAAGGAGCAGGCCACTTATTGTGACAGCACTCCTGCACAGAACATCGTGTTCGCAGCCGAAGCTTCAAACAGCATGAAGGTTTTTGTTTCCAACAATTTGTCAACTGATGCGGGCCGTTTCCTCCAAACTTATCACGCCGCCATCAATTCGTTCGCTACCCTGCTTACCGAGGTGGGCGGCGTGTACTCACTCTCTCCTCGAGTAATCCACATATTTTACGATGAGTCGGGTTCTACTATTGCGTTCAATAGTAGCGGTAGCATTTTCTGCAACCTTCGCTTCTTCATGCAACTACATGCGGACAAGCTGAGCAGATCCCAAGGAGGCGAAGCAAAGGCGGAGGCGGCTGTGTGGTGGTGGGTTGTGTTGGCTCACGAACTGGCGCACAACTTGGTCCAACCTCATAACTCGGACCACAGCTACTACACGTATGTGAACCAATTCTTCCTGTTTTTATGGCCATGCTAACATCGAATCAGGGAGTCCTTCATCCAACAGTACTTCGCCAAGATGGTAGTCAAGACGGCGCTATGGACTCAACAGGCCGCCGCAGCCCCTGCTGCAGCTCCTGCTCTTCCACCTGCTCCCTCGCAAACACCTCAGCCGCCTCCATCGTACCAAGAGAGCAATCGACAGGCGCCGGGGAATGCGAGGTACACTTTGTTTGATTAGAGGTCGTCTAGACGAGATGGCAATCGGTCGTCAGTCCGCCGACATCGGCAAATTGGCTGATGAATTCAGTAGTCTCTTCTTGTGCTTACGGTGGTTGTTTTGCTGTTTCTAGCATCAGTGGAGTTTGGTGGCACAACAGGACGTTCAATGTACATGCGTATGAAGTATTTTATCCATCGTGATTGGGCATACGTTTCGTTCCCAGTGTCCTGCATACTGCCGCCGTAATGGGCTGCCTGACGGGACCAAGTACCTTAGTACCAGGCCCAAGCTTGCTCTTTATTTCGACCTGGGATACTTCTCTTTCGCTCACTTCCAGCCTCGCTGCTCAGCTCAAAAAATTCTCAGCACTCCCACGAAGCAGCGAGTGGTCATGCGACTCACCGACGTTGATGTGCTTCAGTTGGAGGACTTTGTCGGTGAGGATATTCCATGGGCACAGGATGCAATCCCGCGCATGAGGCGAAGATAGGAGGATGAGGGAACACTCTGTGACCACGGCCATGATAAACAGGCGCGTCAACGGCAGGCCGGGTTCACGTATCACAGATGCAGTCCTCATAGGGATTGATACTAATCAATTGGTGACAACGGAAACGGAAATAGCAACGAAGCACACTAGAGTATAATCTGAGTCCTCCTGGCTTGATTTCGCGCGACGAACTTGCTTATCAAAATGCGTAGCTGCCTCGCCTAATGCTATCAACACTACTGTTCCTTAAACCAACGCCTTGCCAGCCGTCAATCCATCAATCCAATGACCAACCTACCCAATGGAATACCCAATCAATCGTATAGCATCATGACCTTCCAGGTCCATCGCCCTTTTTCGCCACCACCTTGCGTGCAAGTACTACCACCTTACGACTAAGCAATTCTCGCAACTCAGGCGTGATTACTTTCTGAACCTGTGGCTCCTCGGGTTTCTTGCCCCTGTCTTTACCCACGTCTTTGCGTGTAGATGCCTGGCCGGCGCTGTTTTGGGCTTGGTTGGGTGTCTGATCGTCCACTTTTGAAGGAGACTTGGGTGGAGCGCGGTTCTGGGGAGGCGGAAAATTGCCCTTCTTGTCGACCGCCTCAACAAGACGCTGGAAGCGGCGGAAGAGGGCCTCGGCGCGGATGAGAGTCGAGTCGAGGTCCATGGTATTGGAGAGCTCGTTTACTGTATACTCGTTAGCCTCAGGAGTCCAAAAATGAGGACCAGGAGAGACGGGGAGAGGCCTACCATATTTCAACACCTCATCAAAATGCTGCAAATGAGTCATGATAACATCTCGATGCTTCTCAAGAATAGCCAGCGCCACAAACAAGTGAAAACTACTGCTCAGATAATCCGTCCACAAAACCTCCCACAATCTCAACACGTCCAGCCAGTTGAACTCGCGTTTATACCATACGAGCAACATGCGGAAGAAGAAGAAAAAGTTGGTGCTGTCGGCCGACTTCAGGTGCTCGTAGAGTTTCGGGTCCATGAACTGGACGAGGTGGTCGAGGGTGAGCAGCTGGGCGCGCATGCCGGACTGGTCGCGCAGGAAATTGCGCTCCATGCGGTCCATGAAGTGCTGGAAGCCCCAAAAGGCGATGGCATCGTCCTGCATCACGGCGTAGATGGGGGCGAGTAGGTCGGACATGCCCTGCACGTATCCAAGGTCCTTGTTGTACTCGTTGTAGGTTAGGAGCATATCCTTCATCTGCTCGAGGTGGACGTTGGTGCCGACTTCCGAAAAGGGGGAGTCGGGGTCTGGGTGAGGGATGTCTTCTCCGGCGAAGATCGGGACATTGCGATCTGTTCTGTGGACATCCTTTTCTAATACTACGTTAGTGAGCCTCTTTGGGAAACTTTTGAGAGAGGCTTACCAATGCGACCACGCTGTTCGCGCCACCACTCTCCATCCTCGCCCTCACCTCCCATATCGACAAGCCTCTCCCACCATGCGCCTTTGAGCTTGACATACTCATCCCTCAAGGACGCTAGTTGGATCTTCCGCTCTTCCGAGGTGCTGTACCAGTCGTATACTCCCAAAATAAAAAGCCAGGCTTCTTTCCGGACACCATCGTCAGGGTCAAGTCCGCCGTGGAAAACTCTTTCCTTAACCTCGTCCACTGTCACCGAAAGTCTGCCAGTTCGCTGGTCAAAGAAGGTAGTCCACTCTTTCATGGTGACCGGCTTCCTCCTGTCCTCCAAAGACAAGCTACTACCATCCAGAAGCTCAAACTCTCCCACGTCCGTGTCTTCAAGCTCAAGGACTTCCCTGGCTGTCCATATCCTCTGGCTGCGATCTCGCTCGCTCTGCTCTGCAATTCCCATGGCCCAGCGGGCGAGGTAAATCCTCGCGCTATCAAATTCGTCCTGCAGCGTCTGTACCTCTGGGTTTCGTAGTAGCCTCTTTACTTGCGGGGGCACATTCGGGTTCTGCATCACATCCTGAGCTGCTCTCCGTGTGAAAGTCGTGACCTTGCTGAACTTCTCCATTATGTTCCATCCAGTCTCTTTGACAAATTTGACAAAGGGGTCCATCTGCGCGTCAGCGCCAGCGCCTCCTGCGCCTGAGCCCGACGCCTCATTGCGCTGACTAGCCTGAGCCGTACTAGTGGTGACCTTTCCGCCAAAGGCTTCGCTATCCTCCTTCGATGGATTTACCAGATAAATATTGGGTTCGGCGCCAGACCGTTCGATGGGTACATATCGCCTCAGCCAGCGCAGGACCTCATCGCCCCCCCAAAACATTTGTCCATTCTCGCCGAACGGGTCGAAACTATCCCTGGTCCGTCTCTTCCTCTTGAGAATCGTGCTTTGACATTCGTTATCGTGGAAGAAGAGCGCAGGAAAGCTGTCGCCGGCACGCGAATTAATAATAAGCGATCCGAACCACCATCCCAGGCTCGGCGGCCGTACAAGCAGCGAATAGATCGCGCCAACGGGTATCGCGAACGCATAAGTGCCGATGGACCCTCTGTGAGATGTGACCGTCGGCGGGGGAGGAACGAGATACGACTGTTTCGGCGGTGACTCGCCCTCGCTAAGGTCTACCTTCACATATATACTCTCGACCTCGCCGAGAGAGGTTTCGGGAAGCCATGCCAGCAGCAAGTCGTCGGCGGATGGGTTCTTGGAGTCGCGCGAGGAAGAGGAGGTCGGTCGTTCGTTTCGGGAACCCTTTTGCTGAAGCAGCGCAATGTACCCGGGGATATTTTCTTTGGATGAGGGCGTGGGATGGACGTAGACCTACATCGTGAAGCACGGTTAGTCCCGGGCCGTAGTGGGGTGGCGAGAGGTTCGCGGGGAGACTCACCTTGCTCTTCGAGAAAAGCAGCTTCACGCCGCGACCGGTTTCGGTGTGGGTTATGGTGTTGTACTCTCCTTCCTCGTCGTCGCTGAGAGCGTAGAAGCTCCCGGACGGCGAGCGAGGGCGCCCCTGCTCGGGGGCTTTCGACGATGGCGGGGGATCCGAGTCTGAAGTCATCGTGTAGCGTCGCCTTCGATGACGTAAGACGGATACCAGACTCCCACGCACCTGAGAAGTCTAGTTTGTGTGAGACTATCCAAAAGATGAATAGGCAAGGGCAAGACGTTCGGATTCGTAGCTTGGTATCGTTGAGACTAATATTGCCTGGTGGAAAGGAAAAGGTCTTTGGAAGGAGGCAACGGCCTGTGAGCGTAAGTGTGGCTAGTGATATGGGATGTCGGAGTGAGCCCAAACAGCAACAGTCGTCAACGGAGGCGTGTGGGGGCGGTCACACACACCCCGCTAGGAAGTTTGCACCCATGTCTCAGAAGGGGTTGTTCCCACCGTATCTGTACCGCCACTTTGGCAGAGTCTTAGCGTCCGTTAGCGGTAGAGCTACCTGAAGCTTCGAGGTGCACCTGTCATCTGCAGCATGCAAGCGTCGTCATTCGCGCCTCCGGCTGGCCTACTGCTTTTTACGTATTGCACGCGCAAGCAAATCGTTGCACTGTCATCCACGACGTTCAAAGTTGCTGGATGGAGCAAGGACATGCTTCTGCGATGCTGTCAAAGGAGTCATTCGCGTGGCCTAGCAACGAGGCAAACAGAATTACGAGAAGGCATTGCGTTGCCGCGCTTCATCAGCAGCATAGGTACCGGTTGCCAGACAATTTCTCCCCACTTGCATGTTTCTCTTTCCAGAAGCGTGAGTATTAGTGGTTGTATATTGTGCCATAGCTCTGCTTTTGCACAAGTTGAACGGCATGTCTCCCAGCAACATACGTATGCCGTCCTTGCGGACGCTGTTGAGAATTGATGCTCGATCCGTAGAATCTTCTGCTCGTCTTCGCCGTCGCCGCCTGTCTGAAGCTCCGCCGGGTACTCCAGCCAGACAGGTCCGCACTGCAACAACAGGTTCCCGGCGAGCCCGCCAATGTACCCGACGTGCCCTCTTCTTACCCCGCGAATCACATCCATAATCCCCGTGCGCTCTCTCTCCTTATCTCATACGAGGACCGCTTGGAAGTCCCGTTCGCCTAGGTCCGCTGGGAAGCCCCGTTGGCCGTCCACCAGCTCCAGCTCCGCCACCACCATAAGGACTGCCGCCGCCGCCGCCGCCTGCACCTCCTACATCGTACATACCGCCCGGAGCAAATCTGTCTTCGTAGTCGCCTGAGCCCCCTCTGCTTGGTGGCTGGAAGGGTCCTTGGCCTCCTCCCGACGCCGGGCTCGTCGTTCTCGCACCTCCCCAGAGTCGCTGCTTAAGCCGATCTTGTGCCGAACCGCCAGCCGAACTGCCAGGCGGTGTGCTCGCCACCTCTCCTCGCCCGTACGCCGCGCTCGACTGGTAGCTGCCCGCCCGCTGGCTGGGTAGAGGCCGGGCCTGCACATCGTCTCGTCCGTTATCGCCAGCCCTCGCAAACGGGCTCAGGCGCGCGGACTGCTCGGCGCCTCGCACCGGAGGCGGCGCACCGCGGCCTTGTCGGAGGCTCATGGCGTCCTGCCGCGGTTGCGCAGCGTTGTTGTCCCATAGAGAGCTCAATCCCGTGGCGGGACCGGGCTGCTGTTGCGGCTGGAGTCCGCCGTACCGAGAGCCGACTTGGGAGGCCGGTTGGGCGTAGACGGGAGCTGCTGGCGGAGGCGCCTTCGGGTCGGGAGGAAGCCAGCCGGGGAACGGACGGCCCTTCTCAGTGTAGTAGGCCCTCAGCACTCTGCAGACGTGGGTATCGTCTTCGGTGTCGCCGTCATTTTCACTCTGCAGCAATCGACTCTGCAAGCTCGAGATTTGGGAGGTGGTGTTGGTGAGGATCCTCGAGTACCACGATGACATCGTGCCTGTTCCTTGTGCCTGCGAGGATCCTGCGGGGCAGAAATCAGGGCTACGGTGCTGCTTTCGTCGGGACGGATTGGGGTAGAACAGCCAACTATTCTGACGTCTGGATTGCCGCGCTTCGGGTTTCGTTGGGCATAACAAAGGGAACCGCTCGCTAGTTTTTGTTATCGAGAATCGCAGGCAAAAAAGGAGAAAAATCGGAAGAGCGAAGGATTATTTCGCGGGGGCGACGTAACCGCGGAAAGTTGCTTGAAGTGGTCTGTTTCAAATAAGTCGGCCTTGAATGATAGGGAATGAAGGTCGACCTGGGTTGTCTCCGACACCTTGTGGCTCGGCGGAGTGATGCATGCCAGCGGTGGGGCCTGCCCGCATTGTTCTAAAGGAGCTTGCACTAATTGAGGCGCTTGGTTCCTCACCGACAGACCCCGGCGCTAAAGGTAGTCTGGCTCGGTGTGCGCTTGGATCATTGACTGTGAGACGCAAAATCTTATCCGGTTTGCTCAAAGACTTTTCGAGAAGGCTGTCAAGTTTGGGGTGTGAGAAGTAACGGATTGAACTTTGGTTTGGTATATTCCAACTGCCCGCGTACTTCAAAGCCTGTTTTCCTTCCACAAGAGCATCCAAGACCGCTCTAGATGTTCATGCAGCGATGATCCCTGAGGAGATTGAGGAAGAAGTAACAATAACTCAGCAAGTAGATATTGGTTTGACAGTATATCACAATGCGGTGCAATGCACAAAGCTTCCCGTATCAACTTTTCCTTCCATAGCCAGCCATTAAGGTATTCGCGCCAGACGCCGTAGGAAATCATCCAAGCCTCTTCTACCACGTCAACTCCTCGGCGATCTTGGGTCTCTCCTCCTGCTTCTGCTTGAGCCTCTTCTGGTTCATCTTGATCGCGCGGCCGCGCTTCCGCTTATCGCCCGTCTTGCGGTTCGTCTCCTCATCGCTGTCTTCCGAGTCTTCGCTCTCCTCCTCGTCCTCTTCCTCATCCTCGTCGCTCTCGAGCCAGTCCTCGATGTCCTCGAGCTCTTCGTCACTCTCTCCAATATCAGAGACGTACTCGACCTCCTTCTCGAGATCGTCCTCAGACTCGTCTTGTTCCTCCGCCTCCTGATCCGACTCGATACCCTCGTCCATGTCCTTGTCGCGCTTGCCCTGGCCCTCCTTCTCCATGGCGTTAAGAACCTTCTTCCAGATCGACTCGCTGACGTTGAGGGGCTGGTCGCCGTACGCGCCGGACCGTAATCTCTCGACGAGCTCGCGCTCGATCGTCCGCTCCAGCTTCGCCGCCGCCTCAGCCTTGCGCTCTCTCGCCTCCTCGCGGCGTCTGATCTTGGGCGCTAGCTTCGGCACCAGCTTCTCACCCATGCGCTCCTCCTCCGCCGCTATCCTCCGCATGCGGATGTTAACTTGCGTCAGACGCGTGAGGCGCTGCTTGCATTTGTGGACGAGGAATTTGGGCCAGTAGATGAGCTTCTCGTCGATCTTCTCGAGGGCTTGCTGGTAGTTGTTGGGCAGCTTGATGCGTTCCCATAGCTTCGACGGCATGTGCGCGCGCTCGATCGTCTTCATGTACAGGTACAGCGTGTCCTTGTTGGGAGCGCGACGGATCGTGGCGTAGCGGGAGTTGGCCAATGGGCACGATTGTCGGTTGCAGAAGCCGGTGACATTGTACTCATTTCTGCAGAAGGTCTGCTTCTTGTCCGTGGAGAGCTTAAAGCTGCAGAACTGCTGGTTGATGATTTGCCTAATACAATGTTAGCATCGGGGTAGCATTTAAATTTCGGCGTACTGTCGCACCAGATAATCTCATCGGACGCCATCTTGACGGTTTTTGCGGACAAACAAACAAGGCTTGTGTTGGTAGAAGCCTCGCTGTTGGTCAAGGTACTGAAAGCTCGCAAGAAAAGCAGAGGCCGCGGGGCGCTGGTTTTTCTTTGAAGGCAATCCTCGAAAAATTTCAGAATCGAGCAGGCGCAGGGATGCTTATCGCGATAAGACCGGAAACAAGCCGGGCCGGTCGCCCAATGGGCGTCCGTGCGTTACAGATAGCTTCGCATCTTTCCTACACTACCGGGTTTCTGACTTTGACTAGTTATATATCTTTTTTTTGGGGGGACTTATTTGGGACTCAATAATGGGGGAATTGTAGCATTCTCTATTTTGAATCAGCTTCTTTTTTTATTTGGTGTTCTTGCCTAAATTCATGCCTGCTCTCGTCCGATCATTGAGGAGCCTCGGCCGAAACCTCCCTGTAGCTGCAAGATGTGTTAGTGGTCGAGGCCGTTTTCCTGGAACGGGGCCGTTGGCGTGGGGTTATTCTCACCCGACTCGACGGCTTGTTTCCACCAGGTCCCGAACTCAGTCCCGCATCACCACTTCAACACCTGAGCTAGGTTTTCCCGAAGACACAATCTATGCTTTATCGACGGCTCAAGGTCGGGCTGGTATTGCAATAGTGCGGGTATCCGGCCCGGGGTGCACACAGGCAAATCACCCCTGAACTTCAAGATGACCGATCTGCTGACCATTGCGACAGGTCTATCAAGGGTTATGTCCCAAGAAGACCCTTCCCAAACCTCGATATGCAGCAGTCAGAACCCTGACAGAGAGCCAGGCCGGTAAAGATGCTAAAGTTTTAGATTCAAATGCCCTGGTTCTATATTTCCCCGGACCCAATACCGTCACCGGAGAAGATGTCTTGGAGCTGCACATCCACGGCGGACCGGCTACAGTCAAGGCTGTTCTCGCAGCGATTCCAAAATGTCAATCAGGAGGCAAGATTCGCTACGCCGAGCCGGGCGAGTTCACCAAGCGCGCCTTCTTGAACGACAGGCTCGACCTCGCTCAAGTCGAGTCGCTGGGCGACACTTTGTCCGCCGAGACGGAGCAGCAGCGAAGAGCAGCGGTGCGCGGCAACTCGGGCGTTCTGGGACGTACGTACGAGGGCTGGCGCGAGCAGCTCCTCCTCGCACGCGGCGAGATCGAGGCGCTCATCGACTTTTCGGAGGATCAGCACTTTGACGAGTCGCCCGCCGATCTGATGAACAACGTGTGCGCTTTGGTGACTGATATGCGGGCCAGCGTGCTTCGGCATGAGGCGGCCAGCCAGCGGAGCGAGTTGTTGCGGAACGGCATCCGGATTGCTCTGGTGGGACCGCCGAATGTTGGGAAGAGTTCTCTGATGAATTTGATTGTGGGACGCGAGGCTTCAATCGTGTCCATGGAAGCGGGTACGACGCGAGATATCGTCGAAGTGAGTCTCGATATCCGTGGGTACCTTTGTTCGTTCGCGGACACGGCTGGCATCCGGACGAAATCTTCTGTGCAGCCGGGAGATGATCCTTTCGAGCCAGCATTGGGCAAGATCGAGGAGGAGGGGATTCGCCGCGCGAAACGGAAGGCTGCGGAGTCGGACATTATTATCGTTCTGGCATCGGTCGAAGCTAAGCGTGATGGCGGTTTCCGGATAAACTACGATTCGGAGACTTTGAAGCTTGCCTCCGAGGCCCAGGCGTGTCTCGTCGTGGTGAACAAACGAGACGCAGTAGACGAGTCCACCTTGTCCAAACTTCTCGATCAGTTCCGGAGTGAAATCAACGGCCAAGTGCTAGACATGAGCACGACAGAGCTTTTCACAATATCCTGCCGCGAAGCTCAGGCGAAAGCCAACCACCAGAAGGATCCGGGCGCCATCAACGGTCTCACCGACCAGCTCGTCCTGTCCTTTGCTGGCATGACGTCCCTGCCGTCTGATCAGCAAGACTTGCTAGGCGTCACGGCCAGGCAGGCGCAGCTTCTGGAGCAGTGCCGTGGTTACCTGGATGAGTTTATGGCAGTAGCGCATCCTGAGGAGGAGGGCGAAGAGGCGGATATTGTTTTGGCTGCTGAGTATCTCCGGTACGGCGCTGACTGTCTCGCTAAGATTACTGGTCGTGTTGAGGCGGGAGATGTCGAGGAGGTGCTTGGCGTGATTTTTGAAAAGTGAGTAAATCCCGAGTTGAGGAAACAATGTTTCAGTATTCAATGCGATGGTCATTGACAAAAAGCTTGCAGGTTCTGTGTGGGAAAATAGTACTTCAGACACTATCAGTCCCGGGACAGTGAAGTCCTCGTATATCTAAATCTAATGGGAGAGACGAGAGCTCCTTCAATGTTGAAGCAATTAAGACCAAACCCCGATTCTACTCGAGACAAATAAAATCCAGCGCAACGCTATGCTGTGTGCTATGCCGTGTCCGGAATTTCCAAAAGAGCGACCCCACGGAAAAAAGGCAACCTGTGACCAGAACACCGACTCAATGCTGCGGCGATGAAGAAGAGAAGAGGAGATGCAAGACGTTGAAGTCTCCCGAAACTGCCCAAGGAAAAGAGAGATGGAAGTCGCCCGCCAGTGCAGTTGATCCTGGCTATTCCCCACGTTTGTGTGCCTCGGAGGGCGATGAGGAGGAGGTGGTGACATGAAAACTCCGGTCTAATGCTGATGATGTTGTCAACGAGGAACAGCGAGCGCCATGCTCGACGCTACCCCAAAGAGAGAAGTCCTAGCTAGTGGCTTCTGGGCCCGAGATAGGGCAGGCAGCCTCAGCAGTTGAAGATAGTTGCGGGAGGGTGAGACGCCTATTTGTCCTCCTCGTCGTCGCCGTCCTTGTTGTATCCGGAACGACCCTTGTTCTTGTCGTCGTCGTTGTCGTCGCCGTTGCCGTCCTTGTTGTATCCGGAGCGGCCCTTGTTGTTCTCCTCGTCGTCGCCGTCCTTGTTGTAGCCAGAACGTCCGTAGACGGCGGTGGTAGGGGTGAATATGAGGGTGAAGGAGGCCATTGTTGAAGGGTTTGAGGTGTTTGTGTGTGTTTTGGTGGATAGATGATATATATGTGCAAGTGGTTGAGAGTATGGCTTGCGAAGAAGGAGGTTGAAGAGTCTTAAGGATTGCTTAGGAAGTGAGCTTGTTGTGTGAGTGTGATGATTGTGATGATGATAATAATTTTGTTTCCTGAGGGGAAAGAGCATGTGTTTATATAGATCTCTCAAGGCAACTGAATTACATTTGGCACCCTGGATGAGGCTCATCGTGTAGGCACGTAGAATGAGCCGGCTCTACCTTGGAAGATTACACCGGTACCTGGAAATTGACCTCACATCTGAGCCTCCCTACTGAGGCGCGGCCGACCGGTAAAGCTTACCGAGCCGCATCTAAGGGGCCGGCATGGTAAAGGGACGGCTTGTCAAACGGACTTGTGTGGTTACCTTACGGAGAGATTAGAGTGACGACATGTAAAAGAGGCAGACACGGACTTGCAAATGCTGCTGGTTTCGAGGCATGGCCCCCACGAACGGCCAGGCAGCATTCCTTCCAAAATTGGAGTGTGGAGGAGGGGTGGATGACATGAGCGAAACGACCAGGGCAAGGTGAGTGGGGGGTGGAGGCCATAGAACAAGCTTTTGGTCCATGGAGTCGGTCGGGGTCGGGCGTGGTGACACGGTCCGCCGGCGTTCTTGGGACTTCTTGCGCAGTCGCGATGTCAGAAGCGCAGTGGTAGATACGGACACATGGCGGGTGTGGGTTGTGTCGAAGATGTGTCATTGTCAGAAGCGCAGATGCAGAGTCCCTCGAATTCCGGGCGTGATGGATGTGTGGGTTTCGCAGGGCTCGCCCGTTGTGGTGTCCCGTCATATACTTGGCCGGGGGGGTTATCTCGGGATGGGACGAGATGCGAAGCATGCGCCGGGGTGCCGCGGGCCTGGTTGCTGAGCCCAAGTCCTGGGACGGAGGACTTCCCGGCAGACGCAGGACTCGAGAGAGGAGGCCATGCAACCAGCACCGTAATAGGCTTTCTCACGTCTGGCACATTTCCCATTTTGGACTTTAGAAGTCGAGAGTGGGCTTGGGTTGTACGCTCCAGGCACTTGGTTATCAAAGATGGGGGGGGGCAGGGGTACGAGCCAGGCAGGGAAGACCAGGAACGCTTACCAGGACGACGGGTTGCACGGATTGGAGCGCCGGCTTCGGCAGCATTGGTGGAAGCGCTAGTGTAGAAGGGACAGGAAAAGAACGCTGGGCAACTTGAATAGACGAATGAGAGTTTGAGAGGCAGGGGAGTCATTGATCGTGTAGGGCTGAGTCTTTCTTGGGGGAACCAGGGCACTCTTGGGTGCAGCACGGTGGTGCCAGGTAAGCACTAGCCCGGTCTGCCTCTCAAGATTCGGGCTACACCTTTCCTGCCTCAGTAATACGTATCAAGTCGGGCCGCTAACGTAAGGTAGCTCGTAAGGTAGCTGGCTACCTAGGTTGATACGCATCAGAAGATACCTAGTTGACGCAGCAGCTTAGCGCAGAAAGCAGAACGGTGAAGCATGCCAGGTCGTGTTGCAGCCACAGGCAGGAGTCAAGAGTGTGTCTCTGTCAGCATCGCGAAGGCTGTGCAGAGGCTCTTTTGCGACCACGGGTCTTCGTGTAGGGTGGGGACGGTGAGCAACGGTGGATAGCACCCGCGATGTCGACTGGACGACAGGCCGATGCGACGGGGAGGAATTTGTAATTCCCGGTCACCCGCCCGATGATAATTCGTCGTCAGTCGCAGAAGCCACATCTGTCTTCGGAGTTCCCTCTGCCTTGCGGCTTTTCCACTCTCATCGAAACGCTTCGGCCGCTTTCTGTCCTCTTCCTGTCGTTGCCGATAAGCGGGAAAAGCTTCCGCCGTCATGCTACGTATTATCTTTTAATAATCCGGCGTGTCTTTTTGATGATCGCCGCTGCAGGTGAGCAAGGCAAGTAAGAGTCATCGGCGCTGTAGATAGGTAGATACACACACCTTAATCTAGCCTGGCGCATTGCGAAAAAGCCGATGTGATGTCGGAGACTCCGCGGTGGTTGGGGCCGTTTGGTTCCGTGGGGGGGGGCGCGTGTGGCATCGGCAGGACGGGGGGCCCACGCGGTGCTTGACTGTTGCTAGACGATGACCTAAGATTGTTTGGCCTCACTCATCATGTTTTAAGCTGCAGAAGATTGCCTTCTTCAAACCGAATCCCTGTAGCATCGTTCGGGCAAGACCGAAGTCTGAAATCATCGCTTCTCTGGATCCATAGGGGTGCGTCGGATGCGGTCAGGCTTCTGCAGCAGAAGCATGCCGGGCACTCGATGTCCAAATTTGTCATTGCGATGCTCCTTCGACCGAGAATGGACGACGGATGCGCGATATGACTCAGCGGATGCAGAACAAACGTTTCTCAAGCCCCTGTTGCCGTGACAGGCTTTCCGCAGGGCTTACAGGCGATTCCATTCGTATGGGGGGGCAGTCCGATGCGAAGGGCCCATTTTGAGTGAAGCAGATGAGAGCAGCTCCAAGTTTGGCGAAGCGATGTGCCCGATGTGTAGTCGGGAAGCCGGGGAGTCGGGGGCCTGCAAGACCGGTGCCGACGATACGGTGGGGCATCTGGAAGCGGGAGGTGCTTGGACCGCTGAGAGTCGCGTGCGAGACACCGACCTGGACCTATCAAGTTACAAAAGGTTATAGGGAACCTCTTTCACAGAGCACTAAAATATTGACCATCGTCAATGGCACGGAATTTATTGCACATCTCAGTAACATCGAACGATGCAAATTTAGCTGGACGACGCTGCGATTCACTTGAAGTGTGGGGTATCCAGCTGGATTGACTTCCCCTGCAGTTAGTTATCCAAGATTGGGAACTACCTGGCTTGCATAGCAGTGTCCACAAACTTGCAACAGCATCTCAGGAAAATGCCCGGCCTCGCTGGTCTCTTTCCACTTTTCAGACAGAGAAGGAGTGAGCAAATGCCGACGGGACGTTCACGGATTTCCCTACTTCACCTAGTAGCAAAACACACCACAACCGAGTCCTTACAAGTCCTACTCAGGGAAAAGAGACACATGCCCTACAACGTGATACCAGAGAACTCCGACCAGGCTTGGCCAGAGCCTGATCTGGTTCTCGTCACTCCAATCAAGCTGGAACTCCGCCATTACCTTGGCTACTCATGCAATGTTCAAACCAAGGTTCATCACTCGCCTCGTAGGGCTTTAAGTGGCTAAGTACTTACTACCCCCGCCCTCATTCCGAATGTCACTGCATCAACCGCGGTGTATACTTTAGCCCCGAACAGAGATGGCAAACGCCCCCAGGAATCGAACGAGTAGCCAGAGAAAGTGCCGTATGTGTATTCGCCAAGCCGACGTCGTGTTCAGAGACCTTGTAACGACATCCTCCATGTATTCGGCGACAAATACCTTCGTGGAAGAACGACCAGATCGAACAGGTGGAGGGGGCTTAACATGCGTCCACGTGCATTAATGTCGCCCGATCTTGTTGAGCCGCCCAGCCCTACGATCTGCATATGAACCATCTCGGTGCTGACACCGAACCCGACGGCCCCGACTCTACATGCACAGCCCGCGTGCGCTGCAACCCATCGCATCCCGTGTAACTACCTCATCTCAGACTGAACAGTTCCTGTGCCATTTGTGTAACGAGGTGGTAGATAGGGCTGGCGCCGTCGAGCATGCAGTCATGGTAAGGCGGCCGCCGATGCGGCGGATCATCCACACGGCTCATCCCACTCTTCAGGACATCATAGACGAAGTAACGTAACGCTGGCTCAAATTGCCATGCAGAAAAGCCACTCCTTAGTTTGTACTTCCCCTCCGCTAGAATCTGTTCCGTGAAACCAGAAGCAAGAGAACTCTCAGCTTGTTCCCAAGGAGGCAGATTTCCATGCGCCGGTTGCACTCGGCCCGGGTTGCCGGATCCTACGGGTCCCCGCGGGCTCTCCCGCATCAGAGACATGCTTCAGCCCTACGCGGACTCGACTCCGACCTTGATTTCAGGGTTCACGCTCTGCTCTGAAGGAATTAGGGATTTTTGAGTCGTGGATTTTGAGTGGATGAAGGAGGCCGGAAAACAGGGAAATTGAGCGCAAGGAACGTCATTATCACATTGTGATTCGGGAGGATGAAGGTCGCTTCGAGAAGACTCATGCTGCTTGCTTACACGGGGCAACTACTATTAAACACGTTCCCAGGGGATCTGGTGAGCAGGCGCTTAGATACGACACAGGCAGGGCGATCGCTTACACCCTTAGCCCGCCTAGCCACTCCAAGCCTTCTCTGGATGGACTTTCCTGGAAGGGAATGCCGGGCGTTGCGAAAGCGCCAAGCTCTCCCGCAAGCTGTCAAGCAGGCGAGGGTATCACTGAGCGTGCATCATTCAGCAGCATCAAACTGTTCGAAGGAGATTCGGTATACGTCGACAATCCATATTCGAAGTGACGCGGCTTTCGCATCAGCTAGCGCGTTCAAAGTCACACGATGTCGGTGTAGGAATCCCCGGTCACAAGTTTGAAGAAATTTCACCACCAAAATGTGAGCCTTTTTTCCCCCCCGGGTAAACGATGAGACACTGCCAAGGTTACACTACACAGCTCTGTGACCTAAGATTTGCGATGGTTGTGGACGCGTCAGATTCCGCGGCTTCCGCCCGGTGGACGTAAATCGTCGTCATTCACAACCAGGTTTTAGTGATGTTGAGCTCGCTGTGCCCCTACTGCCTGCCGTTGGCATGTCGGCGTCACAATGATTAGAACCATGCACACACTATGATGAGAAAAAGGATCGTAAAGATAACGAGGGAGAGGTACTTTGCCGGAGGACTGTGAAGTCGTTGCCCTGACGCAGACTGCAATGTATACATTTGCATCATACGGTAGGCCCGTCACATGGCAAAGAGGCGAATATCTGCGTTCAGACCAACTGGCCTCATCCATGTATCATTCGAAGGCCTTCCCCTTCACGCATTTCTGCCACCTAGTCTATCGCTCATGCGTCGTACATGCGTTCCATGCAAATGTTCAGGGAAAAAACTTTTGTACCAAAAAAGGGCCGCTGTTTACAGCTCGTCCCTGACGTGACCGCCGCCGCTTGCCTTGCTGGGTTCATCCATGGCCATGAGCTTCACGACCAAGCTTGTCCAGCCAGTGAAGTGCTGCGTGCGCTGACCCTCTCCCGTCTCAGGGTTGTACTGCTCCCATGCAAAGCCGGTCTCCTCCCAGCTCTTGTACACGGTGTCGACGAGGTTCCTGCGGAGGCGGATGAAGAGGTCTGCGGCCTTGGTTTTGTAGGGCCCTTCCTGAGCAGCGAAGTTCTGCGACTTGTTAGTGGATTACGTATTTTACGATAGGTACGGTGACTTACTCTGAGCTGGTGAACAGCCATGTAATTAATGGGCATCCAGACCGGGCTTCGCCAGTAGTTCTCGGCTGTTCCGTAGAACTCATCCTGCTTGCTGAGACTCCTGATACCGTGCGGGCTGAACAGCTCTTCCTCGTCGCCGAGGAGGTCCAGCAGCTTTCCCAACTTGGGGTCATCAGGCTCAAGAAGGCCGACGAGGAAGGGGAATAGGGAAACATAGCCCTTATGGCAGACAAGCTTATGCTCCTCGAACGCATCGATCGTGGCATCGCAGTAGCAGGCCTCCTTCTCGGACCAGTGCAGGTCGTTGAGATTGTGGCGGATAGCGTCGAGGGTCGTCTTGAACTCATCCACTTCCTCACGCATTCCAAGGGCGTCGGCAATGTTCATGAGGGATTTGGTCATCAGACCAACCCAAGACATTAGGTCGACGTGGAGTTCGCCGGGGTGAGGAGGTTGAGGACGCGGGTAGTCGTCAATGCCGCTAGTCAGAATGTGAGTCTCAGTGCGTCCTCTCCAGCGATAGCCCTCCTTTTTGGAGAAAGCATCGCGGTCATAGGACTTGATGTCGCCGCGCTGCGTCTTGCGGAACCAGTCGTACTGGCGACGAAGCAGTGGGTACAGCTTGCGCAGGTACTCCTCGCCGAGCTCAACGTTGTCCAGGTGAGCAGTCTGAAGGGCGGAAGAGGCTCCAAGGTGCTCCTTCTCGGCGGGCTGGCTGCCGTTGGTCTTTCGGAGGCGCTCCATGAATCCCTCGATGATGAGGAAGAGGGTAGGAGGGTTAGCGTAGTGCGGGTATTGGACTTGAAACTCCTCGGGCACCTTGCTTCGTGCCTCGTTGCCAAGAATCTGCTCACGTGCGATCCATCCATCTTCATCGATGAGGTTGAACCAACTCTTGACCACCTCCAGAGTCAGATCAATGTCCCACTCGGCGATGGGGATCAGATGGAAACCCTCATCCCAAAGGAATCCTCGAGGGAAGAAAGGACGAGAAGGGACGGCAGTGTACAGCTCGTACGGGCCCTCCAATGCCTGCTGCTTGCGGGCGCGAGCGACGGCGGCCTCTTCCCAGAAACCCTCGTTCTCCTCATCATACTCAGGGGCATACGAGCGGTCGACGAGGTGCTGACCGTGGAAATAGCCGATGCCACCAAGGAGGTTTGAGAACATGCTCTTGGCGAACTTTTTATATTTTTCAGCAGTGAAAGGGGCCTTCAGGCTGAAGACAGAGGAGAAACGCTCGCCGAAAGACTCGCTCACTGTCTTGATCTCGCGAGTGACATCGGCGCTAGTGAGCTCGGGACCAGCTGAAGCAGACGAGAAGATGACATCGAACTCAAAAGCACCTTCGAAGGCCTTCTGAACGACATGAGTGTTACCTTCACCAGGCTTGTGTGCTAGCTGGTAAATCAGGTGCGGCGGGGGCGGGTCGTCCGTATCGTACTTCTCCTGGACCTCCTTAACGCTCTCCTGGATCAGATTGAATACAACACCCTTGCCCTGCCACTGAATTTCCTCAGGCACAGTGATGGAACGCACAATGGTTCGGTCACCGTGCCTCGCTTGCGCCAAGTCATGGTCGCTGGATGGGTGCTTGCCCTCTCCTTTAGTGACGACCAACTTGTACTTGCCGAGCTCAGGCGAGTTGCCCTCAAACTGAACATCGCCATCAATGCCAGCCGGGTCGCTCCCACCGGAGAAGGTAATCTCCGCCTCGGTGCCCTCCTGAGCGATGTAGTAGTGGATCAGTGTCTTGAGATCGGAAGGAGCGCCTTCTCTGGGGACGCCCTTAATCCTGGCAGCCCAACTGCCGCCATGGGCCCCACCGGGCACTTTGACAAACGAAGTGGTGATGTCGATTTGGTTGCCTTCATCGTGAATGTTCTGGATGCCACCCTTTCGTGCATCGTATTCATCCCAACCGTAGCCATGAAGACCCTCGTGTTGTTCGCAAGTGTATCGGAAACCTATCGTTCTTAGCTCATGAGCTTCGCAGATATGTTGACTAGCAACTCACCGTGCTGAACATCGTTGTAGGTATCAACACGAGACCACATCAGCCCAGTCCAAAGAGTCTTGGGAGCCCTAGACCGGACACCAAAATACAGGTTCGGCTTATAGGGACCCCAAAACAAGCTTTGGTTGTTGAGGCGGCCGACCTCGCTGGTCAAGATGGAAGCCGAGCCAGGACCATCTTCTGCTGCAAGGGCCAGTTGTATGCCAAAGATATTTAGAAGAGCGAGGGAAAGAAAGGCGGCCAATTGCGTTATTGGAGCCATTCTTGCGGTGCACGAGAGATCAATCAGTGCCCATCGGAGCTTTGACTGAAATATCCGACACCCACACAGCGACTTATTGAATTTTCGTGAGCGTCTGCAGTAAAGTACGGCGCAGTGAAGTGAGATGTGGTACGTGAGATCTGAGGTGAGGTAAGGTAAGTAAAGTAGCGACGTACCTTTCCAGAGTGAACACGTTGGAAGACGCGGCTGAGGTGTAGCTCTGCTTTACGTCGACCCCGCGATGAGCCAATTAAACCCCCAGAGAGTGTCGAGCTTGGGCTAGCTGTCGTGTGGCGCCGGCTGGCTGTTTTAGCGTCGACTCCGTTGTCGACAGCTGCTACAATCCCTGAAACTTCAGCAGACCTCCCCTTTGCAGCGCGGGTCTTTCATTACCTAGGTACCGTACCTACCTTACCTACCTGCAGAAAACGTCCCGGGTCGGGTCGCACACCGTCATTCACCCAGTTCCAATGGCTGCATGCCAATTCCATCCCGTCCACTTTATCCGCACTTCTGAAATCCTACGGCGCCCTGCATCGCACGACGGCAAGCTTCTTGTCAACCTGCAGCCTGTCTTGCGCGTGAGACCGAAAGCGCGCAAACATCTACCAGCTCCAGTACCATCCTTCCGCGAACGAGAAACCGATAAACTATCCGGCGACCTTCTCGAGCTTCCGTTGTACTACTTGTGGAGGCCAACTAGCACGGAGACATCGCGACATGGCTGCATAAGCTCGTCTGCGCATTCCCCCTTTGAGTTGAAGATGCTGGAAGGCAGACAAAAGTGCTAGGATGAGCTTAGACTCGCTGTTGCCCATCGCACCCGCGAGGGTGAGGGCCTTGATTCTTCCTTCAGGCCAGATCAGAAGCGACCGCTTCTCGTCCTTCGTCGAGCGCCTGCGGCCCGAACATGTCGTCTCCTTGCGGGATGTCACCCCTGATGGGCGTCCCAACAGAAGTAGGTATCTTCTGCTCGAAAGCGCATGCACCGCTGACTCTCGGTCTGTAGATATGTTTTCGCCTTTGGCTTTCCCCCACGGCGCCGTATTTTACGAGCTAGTAACCCATACTCCTCCACCCTCCCATCTCGCTCTCCTACCCTTTGACTCGTACCGCGAACCCCTAGCCATCATCGCGATCGCAGATGGCACCGAACTCAACCGAGTTGCCTTTAATAAACGTCAGTCGAACACTGCGCCGACCATCGCCGAGCAGAACATCCGAACGCTGTACCAGGAGCTGGAAGATCTGCGAGACCGTTTTGGCAAAGCGTTGGTCCATCAAGTCTTGATCTTCGACCATGTGCCCTCTCAAGAAAACCCGGTCTCCATGCCCGAGGGCCTCATCGCTATCCCACCGCCGGACGAGTGCAAGCGGACGACGATGAAGACAATAATGTGCGACATCACGTCGCAACTTCTGGCTGAAATGACTACCGTAGCCAAAATGTACGAAGCGTATGCGACTATCGAGTCCCCTGGACAAACCCATAAGCACATAAATGGTGCGTCTTGGGACCTAAGCGGTTCTCCTCCGACCAACAACAGAAATTCGCAGTTTGCGCCAACCCCTCAAAGATCGAGCTCGACGGGTGGGCTGCAAGATCGGCACCTACATCGTATGTCTATGCCCGTAGCGCCGTCGAAATCCAATCCAATGGTGCCGTCGAGCAATTCCACCCCAGTTCGCTCCTCGACTCCTGTCAGAAGCGGCTTGTCAAACCCTCCGACCACTTTTGACGATTTGGCCGCGAGCATAAGCAGTGGCTCCTCAACTCCTGACCGTATACCCCTAGCGGGCGATCATTTGAGATCGGAGAGTTCAGATCGAGTCTCAGACCGAGTATCGGTGCAAGGTTTCGGCCCTGGTGGATCAAATGAGCGGTCGAGAGCGAAAGGGAAGGGAAGAGTGACCATTGTTCTGGCTTCGCTTTTCCTACAGGCTGGGCGCTGGACGGATTCTCTAAAAGAAGCTATAGACGGCGCTACCGTTGCGAGATCCATCAACGACCACATCTGGCACGGCAAGGCCCTGGAATTGATCACCCTCAGTCTTCTGCTTCTTGGATGGGCAAAGATTGAATTTATGATTCCTACCGTGTGCTTGCCACCTCAAGACAAATCTACAGCTGCAACACTTGCTGCTTTAGAAGCAGCTGCGACGGATCCCAGCCAGCCAAAGTACATGAGAAATCTTCAGCTCATCATGCCAGACCTCCTTGAGCGTATAATCGGACTTTACTCCAGAATATCAGCGGAGCATTTACCTCCTTTGCCTTTGGCCGAAACCACTATTCGATTCAGCAAGATTCTTTCGGCTCTGCATCTTGCGGATGGAAGGCTGGGAGACAGATCACTTGACATGATCATATTCGGGAAGCTACCTTCAAAACCGCTGACAACGTCTCCACGTTTAACGATTGCGCCGAGTCGGCAGCTGATCACCACACTTCTCTTCCGCGCTTTCCCCTCCTCATCATCTGAACTTCTCACAATTGCAGACCGGGCTTCAATTCTGGCTGGAATTGCGTCGGTCTTGGGTCCCCTTGGGCACAACCGTAAGAAAGCTATGGTTACTAGAGAGCTTGTCTCGGTTCTCATCAGTGGCTTGGTTGAAGCTCGTACCCGGGGTGCGGCAGAGATGGGAATTCATCCTGCGGCAGGCCTCGTGGCTTTGAACGCTGCCAACGGGCACAGCAACAGTGCTGTAGCTCTTGAGCTGGGAGAAGGTGACGTTGAGCAAGGAATTGAGGCGTTCCTTGCCCTTCTTTGCAAGTCGTACGGCATCGTAGGCTATGACTTGAAGAAGCAGCCTTCGGACGACGCCCTTTCCGTTGAAGACTCGGACACTGCCATCATCGATAGAATTCGTGGGCAGTCGGCTGCGAGATTCTTTGGTTTCACGAGCGTCAAGCTGAACATTCTGCGAGCTTGCATTAACTTTTCCGAGGCTTTGCCTGACTTCAATGGTGTGCTGAAATTTTCAAGCGACCTGCTCAGAACAGCTGGCTCTGGTGTCGCCCCTGGACCTCGCAAAGAAGACGCATCACCAGTCATTTCCCGCGATGAGCAGATACGGTTGGTAACGAACATTGCCAAAACATTCAATTTGTCGAAAAGACTCGGGTTGGATCACCTCGCTGCAGAATACTGGGATGAGTTTTTCGTCCGTGGCGTTACTTTGGAACCGCTCCCCAACAGCAGGATACCTGTCCCTCATGCCAAGAGCACGCTTCCTGGAGCAGTAACAGCTCGAACGTCTCAGGACGTCAATCCCTTCATCTACAACCCATTTCTGAAGCAACCCGATAAAGCTTCTATTCACACTCTGGTCACAAATGAACCAGCAACCTTCAAGATTACCCTTCAGAATCCTTTCGACATCGAGGTTGATGTCGAGAGCATTCGTTTGGACACTACTGGCGCAAAATTTGAATCGAACTCAGAAAGCACCGTGATTGGTCCATATCGGACGCAGATATTGAAGGTCTCCGGAACTCCCAAAAGTGCAGGCGCGCTGAAGGTAACTGGAGCAGTCATTCGCGTGCGAGGCTGCCGAGAGAGACGCTTCCCCATCTTCAAGCAACCATGGACGCCAGAAACAGACCTAAAGGCCAAGGCAACCGGACTACCGGCACTGGAAGCTAGCGTCTCTTCCGCAACTCCTGCTGGCCGTCCTCTGAAGGCTGAAGAAATCGGGCTCAATGCCATTCCCCAGCAACCTGTTGTCATTGTTAAGTCCACAACACTCCCACAGTCATCAGTCATGGTGCTCGAGGGAGAGAGACAGGCCTTCTCTATTACTTTGCAGAACCTGTCGCAAACCACGCCTGCAGATTTCATGCTGTTCTCATTTCAAGATTCGACCCAAGGGCCGCTGCAAGCTGGGCTCAATAACAGAGATGCCACCCCTGCCGAGCTTTACGAGTATGAGTACATCCTAATGAGACGGCAGGCGCTCAGAAGGTTGAACAAGAAAGAACCCGAGAAGCGCTTCATCGCTCCAGGGGGCACAGCAACGTTCGACTTCGAAATTCTGGGCAAGCCTGGCTTGACGAATGCTGCGATCCAAATCGATTACGCCCATCTCGGAGTTCCCCCGGAAGAGGTCACGGAGCAATTCCACACTCGCCAAGTTTCATTGCAGCTGACAGTGACTGTCAACGCCAGTGTTGAACTTTCGAGACTGGACGTTCTCCCCCTCGGCGGACCTGTGCCTCGGCCACTGCTTAGCCTCGCACATCTTGAATCGAAGTCTGACCCTTCGACGCTTGCGGATGAATTCTGTCTTTTATCTATGGATCTCCGCAATGCCTGGCCCAATCATATGGAGGTACAGTTGGACGGCGAGGATGGCATCCTGATCGAAGAGCATGTTCTCCCTGGTAACACCAGTCGGATCATCGTACCTATAAGGCGGATATATCTTGACGATCCCCATGCTTCGATCCCAGCCCTCAACCCCTCGAGGCAAAGGCAATTCGTCGTCAGCACAAGCAAAATTACACCCGATATGGAACGATCGAATCGTGAGGCGTTCTGGTTTCGCGAGAAGATTCTCAACACTTTAACAGCTCGGTGGAAGACGGTGTCTGGCCCGAAACGACATGGTTACATAGATTTGCGGAGTATCAGGCTTTCTCCCCGGATGATGGACGCCTTGAGGATCGACGATATCGGTATCGATATATCCGTCAAGGACCACAGTGCAGAGGCTGGCAATTCGGTGGATCATTCTATTCTGGTCGACAACTTTGTGCAGATCACAATCGGCATCATGAACCGCTCATCGCAACCAGTCTATCCTATGCTGCGGTTGATGCCAGCTTTGTGTCATCGGCCTCTAAATGTCGCTCTGGACTTTACGAGAAAGTTTGCTTGGAATGGGACTCTACAGCAGGCCCTTCCACCATTACCAGCTAAGTCACGCACTGAAGTGGAAATCGAAGCCATGGCACTCTGCAGAGGCGAGTTCGAGATAGCGGCCTCTGTTGAGGAATACCAGATTTGGGAAGAACCTAAGGAGGAGAAGGCAAAAGAGGAAGTCAAGGAGGGTCGGCAACGATCGGATACCCAGACGATGATGAACGCGCTGCTCGGTACGAAGGAGCGGCGCATTTGGCACTCGAGACAGCCCTGCGTTATCAAAGTGCTTGATCACGACTAGCACCGATGGGCTAATCCTTTTTATGTCTATGACGACCTGTACGCTAGACGAGCGAATCATAGCAGATCTGGTGTTGGCAGTCGTAGCAGCCAATTTTACGTAGATAATACACCGTCACTAGACGACTCCAATCTCGAGGGGATCGTGAATCGTGAATCGAGGAATGGCAGATCCGACCCGGCGAACAAATTAAGCTCATCCCTGACAAACGGCCCTGCGTTCATGCAAGGGCTCTGACCGCCTTCTCATTTCTGCGACGGCAGGCACCCCCCCCCCCACCCCCCCCCTTTTTTTTTTACCCCTCCAAAACTCATTTACACGCGGTCAAAGTCGTAAAGAGGGCGAGGGGGATTTGATCCAGGATGACGCGACCTCAGATTTTATTCCTCGATGCCTACGATTCCTTCACGAACAACATCGTCTCTCTACTGACGACCCTGCTTGAGGCGGATGTACACGTTCTGCCGATTGATACGCCGCTGCTTGACCACGACTCGCCAACGTTTGAAGATGAATTTCATCGCGAGCTCTCACGCTATCACGCGGTAATCTGCGGGCCCGGACCGGGATCTCCGGAGGTCGAGAAAGATGTCGGTCTTATGAGGTGCATCTGGAAACTGCGAGATGAGCATCTTTTGCCGGTGTTGGGAATTTGCCTAGGGTTTCAGAGTCTTGTGCTCAGTTCCGGGGGGAAGGTGAGAAGGCTGCGGCGGGGGCTGCATGGCATGGTTCGCACTATTCAGCATGAGAAGCCTCATCTCGCTGACGCAGGGGATCTTTTCGAGGGCGTTTCCGAGTTCAAGGCAACGCTTTATCACAGTCTTTGCGCCGACGTCGGCCAGGATTTGGTCCCGGATTCGGATTGGAATGACAGACGCTGGGATGCCCTTGACGCCGCCCCCGAACTCATTCCTCAAGCGTGGGTGGACGAAGAGCGCGAAGAAGGCAACGAGAGGATTCTTATGGCGGTCAAACATCGAAGTAAGCCGTTCTGGGGTCTCCAGTACCACCCGGAATCAGTCTGCACTCAACCTGCAGGCCACGCAGTTATCCGGAACTGGCTCCGCGAAGCCATGCGTTGGATTGCAAAGGCGCGGAGGACGGTGCATCTTGAAGAGAGGTTGCTGGCAAGGAACGCCGTGAGGCCTAGTCTGCTCTCGGAGATCAGATCAGCGGCACAAGGTGGTCACGCACCCCTGGTCGCATGGACGGAGATGCCGACTTCTTTGGCGACCGTGGGATTGGACTGCGAGTACAGCCACAAGACGATCAGTCTCCCACCAAGGGTCCAGGTGCCAGATATCGTGGAGATACTAAAGAGTGGCAAGACGGAGCACATTATTCTGGATTCCTCGAACTCGAGCACACTGGCGACGGGGGCTGCTGATGTTCGTGGCAGGTTCAGCATCATTGCTCTGGATGTGGAAGAAGCTTTGCGAATCGAGCATCATGTCGGAGATGACTTTGCAACTGCTCGACTGCCTTCAATCCAGGGGCTGCCAGCCGATTTGATGGAAACCGTTGCGTTCGGACCCCAGGAGAACATCTGGCACTTGCTTTCTAGCTTCCTGGAAAAACGACGCATTCAGGCTTCAGAGACCGTCGAAACTCCTTTCCGAGGCGGTTTTATGGGTTACCTCACCTATGAAATGGGTCTGAAGGGAATCGATGTCACTGTGGCTTCGGACCGAGGACACCAGAGACCCGATCTCTGCTTTGCCTGGGTCACCAAGAGCATTGTCGTGGACCACGTCAGCGGTCTTGTACACGTTCAGCATCTCCAAAAGCGCAAGCTGAATGCCGACTTCTGGATCGACTCGGTGGTGGCATCTCTTCAGACATCCCACTTCTGGCAATCCGGCAAGGGTGCGGTCAGCGGCCACCACGTAGACCACACGACCGTAGCAACACGACCCGTCATCCGAGTTCCCAACGTCGCCGAGTACGAAGCCAAGGTAGCCCGATGCCAGGATTACATCGCGGCCGGGGAGTCGTACGAGCTATGCCTGACGGACCAGACCACCATCACTCTTCCAGGCCGTCCCTCCGCGGAGCCGTGCATGAACAACCGTATCAACGGACACCAGTCTCACAAGTCAGCGTATGTCGCTCCATGGAAGATCTACAAGACCCTCCGCACCCGCCAGCCCGCTCCCTTTGGCTCCTTCATCCGCCTCGGCGGCGCAACGCTCATCAGCAGCTCTCCCGAGCGATTCCTCGAGTACGACGCCTGCGGCTTCTGCTCGATGCGGCCGATGAAGGGCACCGTCCGCAAGTCGAACGCCGTCGCGACGCTGGCGCACGCCGAGAAAATCCTGCACATTCCTAAGGAGGAGGCGGAGAACCTCATGATTGTGGATCTCGTTCGGCACGATCTCCACGGCGTGTGCGGATCGGGGAATGTGGAGGTTCCGCACCTGATGAAGGTCGAGGAGTACGCTACCGTGTTCCAGATGATCACCATCGTCAACGGCCAGCTGCCGGGTCCAAGTGTCGCCGGAGACCGGTACACTGGCCTCGACGTGTTGTCGGCTAGTCTCCCGCCAGGTAGCATGACGGGCGCGCCGAAGAAACGGAGCTGTGAACTGTTACAAGAAATTGAGGGGCACAGGGAGCGTAGTCTCTACTCTGGTGTCGTGGGATACATGGATGTCACCGGGAAGGGAGACTGGAGCGTGACGATTCGGACCATGTTCAAGTGGGACGATGAAGTTGCGCCGGCAGAGGAGGGTGAACTCGAGCCCAGGGAGGTCTGGCGTATTGGAGCGGGCGGCGCCGTGACGATTCTGAGCACGGCAGAAGGTGAGAGGGAGGAGATGTTTACCAAGCTGGCAGGGCCTCTCGGGGTCTTTGCGGAAGCATTAGCGATCTGAACGACTGTTTCGTTTTCTAGGACATTGTGTTTCCTGGCGTTATTACTGGTTGCGAGAGGTAAAGGCATGGTATTTGGTTGATACCTCAACGTATCTGGGATATTAGACTCTGGTGACCTTCACGGGTATTAGACTCAACTTAGACAACCCGGATGATCCATGTCGGACAAAGAGAAAGTACAACGCCTAGACGTTATTGAGCAACGTAACACTGAGCCTCTCCGCTGGTTTACGTCGAACGTGATAATGCCTTCAAATTAAATGACTGCACGATAGAACAGCGAACAAGGAAACGCCCGCCTGACGGAAATGATGCTGGACATACATGGGAGAATCAGCCTCTCCATCGCAAACGCACTAACCCAATCCTTCCTTGCCGGATGCCCTGAGCGCCTTCATTACCCCGAAGGTATCATACTGTACAGGTCGAATATGTGTCTCTTCTGGGAAAATCCCTCCCAAACGTGGACGAGCTTTACAGAATCGCGTCTTGCACATTGATAGCTTCAAAACTCTTGCTCCTCCTGAAAGAACATGCCGAAGCTGATGATGGTACCGTAGATGAGGAGACCGCCAATTATTGACATAACCATGGCTTCGACCTGGATGAGGTCGGAGTGGGCAAGAACAACGGGCAGAGCTGGAAACGTGAATGATTAGCATGCGATCCATCGCTGAGAGAGGATGGCTGTCCCGGCGGAACGGCTTACCAATTCCCATTACAACGAGGAAACCAGTGCAGAAGCGACCCAGGTCCAGCACGGCAGCGCCGGAGCTCTCGACGAAGTCATCAGGGTTGGCGCATCGCAAGCAGATCCAGTTGGGGATCGGGGCCAGCACGTAGGTAGCTACGACGAGCAGCGGGTAGTAGACCTTCCAGAGGGCGCAGGAGAGAATGACCAAGAGGAATCCGACGGCGAGGACGAAGGAAAGGGCGATGATTGTCTTCAGCCCGGCAGTCATCTTGAACGTGCAGGCGTCGACGAAAGTGGGTTAGATTTCTTGTTTCGGAACTCGTATCGGGTTTGGGTACAGGGCCCCGTCGGGCCTTCGAGGCGATGTTCGTTGGAAACTCGGGTCAAGAGCGACTTTGATAGGATTGTTGAATGGATCGTACGCGATACTGTCGCCGTGTGTCGAGTGCAGTTCGTGATGGTGGGATGGAGACGATCGAGAGTCTGCGGCTAGGTAGGTAGGCAGGTTGGCTGGCTGAAGCTGTAATGCGATGGCGGGTCCTCGGACGGCCCTGACGCAGCGCCGTGTTAAGGTACCTTAGGTACTGCCTGCCCGGCCGCTTGTGTGGAGTGGGGGGAATTTGGGGGGGTGAGCCCCTGAAGAACCTGAAACTGCACTAGAGCTATAACTATAACTGGGACTTCTAAACTAGCACTAGCTTAGATTAGTTCTTAAAAAATATATATATATATTAGTATAAATACAGACTTTGCCCTATCTAAGAGGTATATATTCTGGCTCCCACTTTGAGGTTACTACTTAAAGAAATTAATTTAATAACTATTAGAATATTTAAGATTACTGGTAGAATCTAATTCTAAGGCTATAGTAACTAATAGGAGGCTATTACTATTATTACTATAGTATTACTAGTATAAAGTAATTAATAATATCCTATCTATTATTAAATCTAATTAATAATAGATACTTAAACCTCCTAGTTAGAATTATTAGAGATATTAAGAGAAGTATTAGTCTAACCTTATTCTATTATTATAAAATATTAGATATTAAAAGCTAGCCTCTCTAAAGGAATTTAATACTATTAGTAGATTACTTAATATTAAGAAAGAGGATATTACTAATAATTAATCTAATCTAGTAACTTTAAGAATTAGCCTATTATTATCCCCTAATATAGTAATAATTACTAGAGAATATCTTTTAATATTAGAAAATAAATAACTCTTCCTATAGCTAACTTTTCTATCTATATACTAATTAGATAATATATCCCTAACTAAGTTACCCTATAAAACTAACTTAACTTTAAATAATAGTATTAGTATAAAAGAGCTAATAATATAACTTAATATCTATTATCTAATAATAGGTACTATATAACTAAGAAGAGACCTAATTCTGCTAGAAAATTAAATACTAATAATATTATAGGATATTATATTATCTATTATACCTCCTAATTCTAGTAGATCTAATAAGATCCTAGCTACTAGCCTTTCTCTCTCTATATTAATATATAGCACCTTTAATAGAACTATTACTATATTAAGGTAGCTAACTAGACTAAAATAGAACTTTAAGAAAATTAGCTATTAGTTAAATATACTTCTAGCTTTATAAGTTCTCAGAACTATTAATATATAGTATAAGGGAGCAGCTATAACCTATCTTAATAGTATATCGAACTTAATTAATATTATTAAGAAGATATCTAATAATATAATAACTTAGTTAGACCTTATTATTATAGAGAATACCTTTTAGGAGTAGTTTCTATCTAAGATTATAGACTAAGAAACTAATAGTAATAATATTAATACCCTATAATAGGGAAATAAAGAGGCTCTACTAGCTTACTATAACTAAGTATTATCCCTATTATACTAGGCTAGTTATAAGGATATAAATAACTAAGTTACCCTTATAATATCTAAAAAAATAGTTCTATTAGTATTAATATATTAGTTTATAAAGGGATTAAAGAATACTAACCTTTATTAGTAAGTATTAAGTATATTTATAATATTCTTAACTAGCTTTAAGTTTACCTATAACCTTATCTATAATACCTATTAAGTTATAGAGGAATAAGAAGCTAAAAACTGCTAAGATATAGATTAAGTTTAGGCCTAAATCCTTAAAGACCTAGTTATTTATTAAAACCCTAGTTAAGGGGTTAAATAGATTCTAGTATAGTAATTTACCTAAATATAACTAAACTACCTACTATAAGCTAACTATAGAGGATATTTTCCTAACTTCTTAATATCTATAATATAGTTTCCTATAATAGTATTATAAGATACTTAAGTATAACCTATCTAATAGTAAGGAGGATATTAATAAAATAATTAGAATAGTAATTATATATCTATTAATTTATAATAACCCCTTATTAATTATTAATTCCCTTCTATTAACTAACTATAAGAGTATAACTAAAGATCTCTTTAGGGGAACTATTACCCTAACTATTTCTAGAACTAGTAATAACCTTATTAACTCCAGGTTTAAGGGATATATTAAAGTGGCTAAAATATTAGAATTAACTTTAGTTAGAAGGACTCTAACCTCTCTAAATTACCTAACTAGAAGAAGTTATCTAACCCTTATATAAATAGTTCTAAGCTATTATAGAATAGAGAGGTTTACTATATTACTTATAGTAAGATTAGTTATTATAGACCAGATTACCTAGAACCCCTTCTATTTTAATTAACCCCTTAAAAATAGGTAATACTAAAGTTATTAATTTTTCCTTATAATTATAGTTTTACTAGAGGAATCTAATCTCTATAAGGAGTTATAGATATCCACTCTATATAGCTTTATTTCTAGTTTAAATTTAGTAGTAATAGTACTATAACTCTTATAGTACCTTTTAAGGACTTAACTAGTAACCTATAAAACTATACTAATATAGTTATAGGAGGATACTACTATAAATTTATACTACCTAAAAATTCTAATAATATAGTTTCCCTATTAACTAGTAAAGAGGAGAATTAAATCTAGAATAAAACTAATCTAACTAGTATTATAGAGTTATCTAGTTAAGTTATATCTATCCTTTATATTATATATAATAAGTTACTAGAACTAGATAAGAGAGTACTTAAGATTAATATAATAGTTACCTAAGCTACCTTATTAGATTTCTAGAAGAAATAAATAGATACTATTTTATAATACCTATCTAAGTATATATAATAAGTTATAAAACCGCTTAAGGAAAAAACTACTTAATAAGTAAGAGTTATTAGAATACTAGAATTAAACTCCTAAAAGTATATTAAGATTAAAAATATTATTAATACTAATATAAATGCTCTAGAGAACCTAACTAATATCTCTAAAATAATATATTAAACTAGATTAACTACTATTATAGTTTAAGAAGGATAACCTCCTATTAATATTTAAGAACTAGCTAGAAATATTAGATTTAAAATCTTATTAGTAGACTTAATATAACTTAGCTCTAAGTTCTTAAAGATATTAAGATCCTTATTATAGTAAGTGATTATTTAGAAAACAAAGTATATAAAAGGTAAGAAGAAGGCTATTACTAAAGCTAATATAGCTAGTATAGTAACCTATAGAATCTTAGAATATATTAAAACTACTAATAATCCTAGATAAAATATCTAACTCTTTTTAAAGAACTATAAGGTAACCTACCTATTCTAACTAGAATATATATTATTAATACTAACTATATATTACTATTTGCTAATAAGAGCAGTCCAGGCTGATTAAAGTTCTAAAATAAATATTATCTTATCTAGCCTAGTAAAAGAATATAGATTTACCTAACACCCCCTTTTAGGTATTAGATTTAAGGGGTTAAGTATAGGAGCTACTAGCAGTTCTATATATAATATAACACACTTTATAGCTATTAAAGTCACTATATATAATATTAAATAGGAGATTTAGACCTATATCTAACTTAGAAACTCTAACTAATCTATATTATTACTCTTAGAAATGCTCTAGTTATATAATATTTATATAATTATTAATCTATAAGCTAGTTAAATATAGATTAGTAGTATATATTAGGGCAAACTAACTATCTAAATTCTAAGCTTCTAGATATAAATATCAGAGAAATAGAAACTAATCCTGATACTAGCTACTAATAATACTAATCTAACTAGAAGGGACTAACTACTAAGAATTATAGAAGAAATTAAATTAGATATTAATAACTTATTTAATACTTTAGATAACTTAACTAAATTAGATTTAAACTTAGAAAACTAATCCTATATTACTAATCTAGATATATTAGTAAAATATATCTACCTACTATAATATTATTATCTTTAATAATAGTTAATTAGACTATAAATAACTTATTACTAACTAATATTATAACTAGTATAGACTTTAGAGTTAGGTTCTCCTATATTTAGGATTTAAATACTATATAGTTAGTATTATATACCCTATAATTAACTAAACCTATTAATATATATAAATAGTATAAATTATATTATGTTTTGAGTTTAATAATTAATAAATTAGAGATTAGTAATGCTCTCTCCTAATTATCTATTAATAACCTAGCTTAACTAGAACCACCCCTTTAATCTTTATTTCCTATAAAATAATATATTAAATATCTGCTAATTAACTATACTATATCTATATATAAGATTAATATATAGTGGAATAAGAAACCTATATAATTAGGCTCTAATATACTATTAAAAGCATTTAAAGAGGTAAAGAGAGTTATATATACTTACTATATCTTATTTTCTAGCTTTTTAGATAATTTCCCAGTAACTAACCTATATAAATATATCTCTAAGTTATAGGATAGTATAAAGCCCTGAAACTCCAGCTAATAAAAGAGATAGAATCTAACTAAGAAGTATTAGATAGATAAGTTAGTATAAGAAGGCTATAATATAGATCTATATAAATTAATAGTTATTACTAGTAGAGTAGCCTCTAAATAGGGTATATAACTAGTTATAGTATAAAAGGAGGGGAGTAATAGAGGTTCTTAGAGAGAGTATTAACTTATAATAAATTACTAAAATATAAATAAGCTAATTCTAATATTATTAATTCTACTACTTTAGGAAATCTATAAAAATCTGTTAGACCCTTAAATTAGTTTCTATTTATCCTAGAACCTAAAGTATACCTACTAGTCTATACTAATCCACCTAGACTATTAATATATTTATACCTTTAATATTCTAGAACACTTCTAACTGCAGCTAATAAGAATATAATAAGATACTAAAGTCTCTACTTACTAAATAACTAAATTTAGATAAATCTTTCTTAGTTCTATCCTAGAACTAAGCCTAGAACTATTATTACTAGTTCTAATATTACCTAGAGATATACTACTAGTAGATATCTACTTTAATAATATTTTTATAAAATTCAGATCTTAGAATAATAAATAGGTATTTATTAAATATCACCTGCTACTCTAATTTATATAGATATAAGTATAACTATTAAGAAAGAAAGTTAGCCTTAGATTAAAGTTAGTTATAGCTATAAGATAGATTTATAAGGTTAGAGGAGCTATATAGATTAAATTAGAGTGAGTAGTAAAAATTTAAGAGTAGCTAATTTCTACTAACTAGATAGAAGTAAGAGTATTTATAGCTATAACTAGACCTTATTAGTAATAGATAAAGAACTATACTAAAGTTACCTAACCCCTATATTAACTTACTAGTTTAGTTTCCTAGTATTAGAGACTATTAGAGGCCTTATTATTTTAACTAATAAAAGATTTAGTTACTAGAGCTATTAAGCTATATAGCTTAACTATTAGAAAACTAATATAACTATACTTAGATACTTTAAAGTATACTAGGGGCTATATATTAATATAATACTAAGAAACTAAATAAGTGCCTATTCTATATAATTTATTCTTATTAATAAAGTTATAGTATAATTATAAAACCTATAAATATAAACTACTAGTAATTATTAAATTCTGTTAATATTACTCACACTTCTTATAAACTAAAGACCTATTAACTATCTATACTAACTATAAACCTCTTATATAGTTTTTAATATTAGCCTACTATAATAGTATTTATACTTAATAGGTTTTAGAACTAAGACTATTAAATATTATTATTAAATATATTTAAGGTTAAAGGAATATAGTAGTAGATACTCTATTAAGAATAATATTCCCCTTATATAACTATAATAAAGATAACCTAAAATCCTTTAGTTCTAAGACTAAGAATAGAAAATAGATTTAGAAGGATAGAGCAGGAGGTTATAAGAAACTATTAAGAAGAATAGTAGCTAATAATCTAACTAAGAACTATACTAATAATATTATTAAATCCCTATTATTTTAATAAAAAAGACCCCCCCCTTTAGGCCCTGTTATAGTATTAGTAGAGACTAATAGGGAAGTATTACTAGATATTATTAATAGATATTTTATATAGATAGATAATATAGTAGCTATAGCCTACCTATCTAAGAGTATTAGAGATCTAATAAAATAGTTAGAAGACCTATAGTATAAAGATATCTATTTATTTTTACTAAGAGATAGCACCTTAAATAACCACTAAAATTAACACCTTATAAATTATTACTAATTATATATTATTATAGATAGAATCCTATATAATATCTATTATAGTATTAAGTGTAGATATCTTATTTACTTAGAGGTAGCTTAAGCTTACTAATAAGCCTATAATAAAACTAGATATTATAGTTTAAATATAATAAGGAGAAGGTTAGCAAGTGAGGTCTTCTAGCTAGAGATATTAACTAATATAATTGCCTATATTAATAGATATTAGCCTTATACTAGTATAGAACCTTGCAAACCACTATATCTAGATTAAATAATATTAATCTCAGAGCTGTTATAAGTTATTAGGATTAATTACCTAGAAGTATTACTAAAATTAAGCTATAGCTACCTCTATTTATTAATATAGATTAATTATTTAAGTAGATTCTATTAGAGATAACTACTTAAAATAATAACTGCTAGAGAAGCTATTTCTTACCTAGAGAATTAGATTAATATTATTAGAACTATACTATAAGTAGTCTACTCTAATACTAGAGAAGCCTTTATTTCTACTAAGTTTAAAACTACTATAAATATTAAGACAGGGCAGTGCAGACAGCCTAGTTTAGAGAGTGCCCAGACAGATATATTAGTTAGTATAGTATAGCAGGACTTTTTGCCTTATTAAGGGCAGAGAGGAGGATAGAGGAGTATTATTAGTTAGTATCACTATAGTTTTATCTTATTATTAAGAAGCTTTTATCACTTTTGCTTAACAGATTATATCTATAATAAGGTTATTATGCTTAGAAAGATCCTTTCCTTTATTCTAAGGCCTCTAGATATAAAGCTATAATATTATAATATTCCTATATAAGTATATAGAAGTATATAGTTTTATTATTTTTATTTTAAGGTTCTCAGCCTGTTTTAATAGTACTTAGAGGCAGATTCTTCTCTCTTAAAACTTTCTCTATAATACTTAAAAGGGATATACTTCTATACTATATAAACAGGCTTATATTTAATATAGAACTATAATATATTATCCTAACCACTTAATAGAATATTAACTTTATAAACTTAGTAGTAATAGTAATAGACTTTATAAAATAATATTTAGAAGTCTCTTTATAGACCTAATCTAAGAAAACACTAAGCATAATAGCTATATAGTTAGAGTTTTTAATAGGAATACTTAAAACCCTAAAAATCTAGCTATAATAGCTTTAGACTTTACTAGATTAAAAAGTTTTCTCTTTTCTCCTTAATTCTTATAAAAGTAGAGCTAGTATCTACTTTTTATAATCTAAAACCTAATAATTAGTAATAAAATAATAAATTAATAATATTAGTTAGACTAATAAGCTTAACTAAGAGGATTTAGGCTCTATCTTAGTTACTATATAGTTAATATTTATAGGATTAAGGAAATTATAGTGTTATATTACTTATAAGAAAAAATAGAAAAAAGTCTATAAACTTATAGATAGAATAGAGGCTATAACTACTCCTAGCTATATTAAAAAGGAGAGCCTATATACTTATAGGAGAGATAGAGGCTATAACTACTTCTAGCCTATAATTTATAACTACTATCTAGAAAGAGAAGGAGGTTAAAGCTCTCTTTCTCTCTATCTACTTAATTATTATAGATTAAATTACTATATAACTCTTCTCTTTTATTATTAGGTAATTTAAATATTAATAAACTTTAATATTAATACTAATATCTAATTATAATAAATTATATTAACTACTTCTTATACTATATCTAAGTAATATTCTAAGAAATCTAAGAGAGCTCTTAAAGTTAGTATATCTGCTTTAAACTTTTCTAGCTCTAAGAACTATATTCTAGGTATAAAACCTTTTAAGAGAGCTGCGTTTAAGAGTATTTAAGAATAAGCTCTTTGCTCTATTACTATAAATAATAATAGATCTAAGAAGTCTTTACCTTTATAGTTTTAAAGCACTAAGATTAGTTACTAGGTTTATACTAGTAAGAATATCTATAATAAGTATAAGAACTATAGAGATATAGCTCCTCTTAAGCTATAAAAAATAAGCCTAGACTAATAGCTAAATAAGGTTATATCTATAAAGGCTACTACTATATCTTCTATAAGAGACTTAGTCTCTCTACTTACTATTAGTATTATAGAAGTAATTAAGAAATTAGCTAAAGCTATATAGAAGTAGTATACTACTATTCTAATTATCCCTTATAGTCTAGAAACTTCTAAGTTTACTAGTAATAATATTTCTAACTTCTTTAAGGATTATCTATTCTATACTAAGCTTTATAGCTAGAATAAAGAGAAGATAATTACCCTAGTTAGCTAGCACTATATTAAAACCTATTAGTAAACCTTTAAGAGTATTTCTACTTAATATAATAATTAGCTCTCTCTTAAAGATAATCTCTATAAGATATATAGTATTATAACCTAAATACTTATCTAAACTCTAATAAGAAGCTCTAAAACCTTATTTCTAGCCTAGAAATTAGTAATCCTAGATATATCTCTAAGTTCCTTATTAAGGTTAGTGATTTTTAAAATAGAGCAGCTAAAAGAAGACTTTCTATACTATCTAATATAGAGATTAACTATATTATCTTCTACTACTTCTCTAAGTAAACTATAAGATATATTTTAAAGATCCTCTATAAGAACTACTAGAGTCTCTTTCTAGTTTCTTAGATCTAAATAAAGATTATAATTACTAGATAGGTTTAGTTTTAATAGGTATATATATAACTATAAGGTATTAGAGAGGATATTCCAGCTAGTATACTAGTTACTATACTTAAGTATAAGCAATTAAGAGTATTATCTATAAAAGCTAAGCTAAAAGATAAGATAACTAGTACCTCTAACTAGAAGGCCTAAGTAGATAACCTTACTATCTACTTTAAGGATATAGAGATTAAGCAGATTAGAACTAGGTACTATACTAATATACCTTAATATAACTATACTATTAATAAAGTAGGTATATATACTACTAATATATCTAATACCTAGCCTATATAGGAGCTCTTATAGTATAACTATTATAGCAGTAACTCTTATAACTATAGCCCTATATATAGAAGATATAGCTATATACTCTTTAATCTGAGAAGAGGCAGTTACTTAGACTCTATAAGCCTTAAATCTCACTACTAGCTAAGACCTCTAAGATTTATAGAAACTATTAACCCTAATACCTACTATACCTATAATAAGAAAAAATATCTTACTAGAAAGTATAAAGCTACTAGAGCCTTTTCTAATATAAAACTATACTTATTTTATAGAGGCTACTAGTAGATTAGTACTTTATAGGGTTCTCTCTATATCTAGGTCTCTAATAAAGAGATTAATAAAGGCTACTAATAAGGCTAGTATAACCTAATAATTATTTCTTTTCTAATCCTTATAGCTAGTATAGATAAAACTAAGCAGCTAGAAGCTAGTATAATTATTCTTTATAGATACTTTCTAAGCTTTTAGGGAGTTAAGTTCTAGCTTAAAAGCTATAAGTAGTCTAATAAGTATACCTAGTATACTATATAGAAAACCCTAAAGCCTCTAATCTCTGCTTTAGCTATAAAAACCCCTCCTACTAGTATAGTAACCTTAGATACTGCCTATAATATCCTTAATATCTATATACTAGCTCCTAGCACTCTAGCTATAGTTCTCTTTATAGATATAGATATTAATACTATAACTAGATTATAAACTTAGAACTACTATATAACTCCTTACTCTACTACTAGACCTAAAAAGAGGGTTTATATTATAGATCTAAATATAACTTATTTTCCTACTCTACCTCTAGAACCTTATATTAAGAAAGTTATAGATAAGAATAAGAATATTCTAGTTAATAATAGTCTCTTAGAAGCTACTAAGACCCCTTAATCTAAGTCTTTTATTATAATATTAGAGAGCTATATTTTTGCTAAAAACCTATAAGCTAAGTAAGTAGATAGGAAGGTTACTATCCTAGAATCCTTTCTTTACTAGGTCTAGTATAACTATAATAATATAGTCTATAAGTATATAAAGCTAGTTATCTAGAACTATCTCTAGCAGAATAGCAATTAATAGCTAGATATATTTATACCTATAGATAGAGACCTACTTAGCTATATTATAAAAGCTTCCAGATTAAGCAGCTAACTTATATAAGAGATTAGATATTAGAATAATATATAAGCAGATCTAACTCTTATATCCTAGTATAAAGCACTCTTATAGGTAGAAGTTAGTACTATTAAGGCCTATATTTAAGCTTAAGTTTATAAAAAAGAGGCTATAATAGTTTAGACGCTTTATAAAGCTACTATACTAGACTAAGAGTAGAGTTTAGATATAATCCTCTTTTACCTAGTATCCTATCTAATCCCCTTCCCTTTAACTAGTATCTTTTCTCTCTTTATAGATATAATTTGCAGTTTCTAAGCCTTTATAAGCAGCCTAGTACTTTCTATCTTTAGTTAACTACCTCTCTATAGTATAGCAGATATTAATATAATAGATATTATCCTACCTAGCACTTAACTTAAAGAGAACCTTAATATACTAGTTACTTCCCTTAATAATTTAGCAGAGTGCCTATACTATATTATAGTTACCTACTAGCATAGAATCCTTACTATATAAGACTTTATTATACTATACTTCTAGGTTACTATAAGGATTAGTTAGTTTATATACTTAGAGTAGTATAAAATTATTAATACTAGTACTACTATTAATATTATCTCTAAGAAATATATTAGCTATAATAGGATATAGGAGAGTATTATCTCTATATATCTTAGAGTCTAGAGCTTTATAAATACTTAAGCTATAGTAACTTTTAAGGGTATTATAGTTAAGGATATCTATATTAGTAGCTATTATATATCTAATATACCCTTCTTTATTAGCCTATATAGTAAGATATCTAAGAATATAATCCTTAAAGCTCTATTTATTATATATACTAGAATAATACTAGAATACTTACTAACTTAGATAATTAGCATCTTTTAGGCTAGTAATTAGAAGATCTATGCTCCTTTAATATTCTATACTTTAGATTCTACTAGTTATTTTACTACTATTTTCCCTAACTCTACTAGCTTCTCTTATACTTAGTAAGCCTATTTAATTCCTATAGAGAAGGGAAAATAGAGGCTACTACTACTAATTCTAATATAATAGCTAGCTTAGTAATTATAGAAATTAATAGATAACTAAGTAAAAGTCTATAGCTATAGCCTTATAATATAGAAGGCTAGCCTAGCCTATATATACTAGAGGAAGTAATACTAGTAGTAGAAGCTAATTTGCTAGAAGGTTTTAATTTTCCAGTCTAAGAGAAATTAGAGGAGAATAAGGAGGTTCTAGTAATATTTAATAAGAATAGTAATATCTTCTATATAGTGCTTAAAGTCTCCCTTAAGCAGGCTATTATACTAAGAATAGAAGTAATTATCTAAGCTATTTTAGAATTATAAGAACACACTTCTAGATACTAATCCTATAAAGATAAGCAGCACCCTAACTATTATAAACCCTTTTTAAAGGAGTCTTATAGATATTACTACTAGAAAAAGAGGAGAAAAGCTAACTATATAGATTCTAACTGCATACCTAGCTATAAGATAAAAGAGATCCTAATACTTCTAACTAATATCTTAAATAAGTCTCTCTTCTTCTAGGAGCAGAGCAGAGATAGAAACTAGCTAACCTATTAGTAAAAGGAGAAGCTAATTTCTACTAAGCTATATAATAGCACTAAGCTTATATTATTTAGAATAGCTAAGTATCTCCTTATATATAATAAGGCTACTCTTTTTAAAGACTAAAAAATTACTATTAGTATTTTTAATATAAGAAAATCTAAGTATACTAGAACTCTTAGCTATATAGTTAAGAGATTTAACTCTATTATCTAGAAGTATTATAAGAAGTAAGTAGTATATAAAACTAACCTACTAAAGTTTATAACTAATAAAAAGCTTTAGTAACTTCTCCTTTCTACTAGAATATACTTCTTACTCTTTATAAATCTATTTAACTTAGAATAGGGAATTAGATTTAATATAGCTAACACCTAGATATACTATTAGTTCTACTAGAAAGAGAACCTCCTAGAAAAGGTTCTAATAAGAATCTAGAATAAACTAAGAACTAATTATATTTATAATAATACTCTATTCTTTATATATAGAGAGATTAATATAATATATAAGATAAAAGATAAGAAAGTCTAGCTAGTTAATAACTTACCTTCTAATAGCTTAGTATTTAAAAGAGACCTAGAGTAGAAGTTAAAAGCCTAGATAAAAGTAAAAGAAAACCTCAAACTAGTATTAGAAAGCATCTTTATAGACCTTATCTAACTAAAGTTTTTAACTATTTCTAAGAGGAAGTAACTTATAGTAGAATAACTTAATAAGATTCTAGTAATAGTAAACTACCTTAACCTAAAAGAGAAGAAGCTTCTCTCTAAAATTCTAAGTAATAGAAAGAAGGCTCTTATATAGAGTTTTAAGTATTATAGATCTATCTATCTATTTATAGCTCCTCTATAAGTAATTAAAGTTATCTCTTATAAAGCCTAGTAAGTAAGAAGTATACTAATCTTAAAGGTCTTAGAGAGTAATATAATAATAATTCTAAAAAACAGACTAAGAAAGAGTATTTTTAAGTAAAGTTATATAGCCTACTAAAACCCCTTCTTTCTAGTTAGAAAGAAGAATAGGAAGATATATCTTATTAACTTTATAACTAAGATTAATACTATTACTCTATATAATATAGCTTTACTCCTATCTAGTAATAAGTTTTTAGAAGACTTTATAATATACTAGCTTCTCTTACTATTAGATTTCTTTTCTAGGTATAACTAAGTCCTACTAGATCTATATAGCTGCAGTATTATAACCTTTATAATACTAATTAGCCTCCTTTAAATATATACTCTGCTTTAAGAAGCTACTAACTTTATAGCCTAGTTTATAAGAGTTATAATATAAATCCTATATAACCTAATCCTAACCTGCTATAAAGCTTTTCTTAATAATATAGCTATTAAAAGCCCTACTTTAAAGTATAATAATAAAGAAGTTTCTAGTTATTCTAGACTATATAGATATATTCTAGAGCATATCTAGAATATTAATAAGGTTTTTATTAATATTAAGTTAGCTAGCTATACTATTATTATTAAGAAATTATAGTAGGCCTAGTAATCTATTACTATTATAAGATATATTTATAGCACTAATAGCTAAAAGTTAGAGAAATTAAAAATTATTAAAATTAGAAAATAGAGGGTCTATAATAACCTCACTAATCTCAGATCCTTTCTTAGTATTATAATATTCTATTATATTTAGGTTTAGGGGTTTTTAGCTATAGCTAAGCTACTTATAGTACTCTTAAAGAAAGATATTCTATTTAAATAGAACTAGCCTTAATAGTTAGCTATAAACACTCTTAAAGACTAACTTATCTTTACTCCTATCCTTATTAGGCTTAACTATAGCACTAATATAGGCAAAATCTACCTTACAGTTAATACTAGCAGCCTTAGTTAGGGTGCTATTCTTAGTTAATATATTAATAGTAAGTATATAGTTTCTAGATATAAGAGTAGCTTATAGGCTAGCATAGAGCTAAACTATAATACTAGAAAGAAGAAGTTAAGGGATATACTTAAAGCTTTTAAATAAGTTTGCTTTTATCTCTATAGTTACTACTTTATACTAGAAATAGATACTAAGACCCTTATTACTTAGCTTAATAGTGCTGCCTCTAACCTGCCTAGAGCCCTTATTATCTAATAGATCTTATAGATTTATATATTTAACTTTAAAGTTAAGTATCTACCTAGAAGCTAGAACACTATAGCTAACAGATTATCTTATAAACCTAGCAGACTATTAGATAAGCTTAATTAAAATACTAAAGGAGAAATTAATAACTAGATTAATAAGTAAATCTTCTTTATAGACCTAATTACTATCTCTTTTTTTAATAAAGCATAGATAGATAGAGATAAAGTTTACTCTATTAAGATCCTTACTACTAAAGTTAATAATATCCTATAAGAGTCTCTAAGACTTATAGATATTTCTAATACTATACTAAACAGCTCTTTATACTAGAATTACTATTTATACTAAATTGCCTACTATTTTAGTACCTTAAGATAGCTAGATAGAATTAAGTTTAGTCTATACTATAAGTTTAAGGAGGAGGCTAGGAAATTCTTCCTAAAAGATAAGTTATTATTTATGCGTTCTAGTATATATAAGCCTACTCTATAATAAGTTATAGATAATTTATAAACCTAAACTAAGCTTATTATAAAAGCATACTAAGAGAGTAGATATAGGGGATATAATATAGTTATTAAATAGTTAGCAGAGTAGTATTACTAGTATAGTCTCTATTAATAAGTTAGTAAATAAGTCTAAACTTATAAAGATTATTAGAAGCATAGACCTAGATATATAGATAACCCTTACTATTTCTTAGCACTCTTAGAGCTACTATTTACTTATATAATATTAGATATATAGAAGGTTAGTAAATAGAATATAGTTAAAGCCTAGTACCTCCTAACTAGGTAGGTAGAAGCTTAGTAGATATAGTAAGCTAACTCTCACCTTATTACTAAGTTTATATAGGAGAATATTATTTATTACTATAAGCTCTATAATATGCTTATTATTAATAGAGGCTCTGAGAATAAGAGTATAGTTATTAAATTTAACTATAAGTATAAGCTTAAGTGAAAAGTTACTACTACCTATAACCTATATGCTAATAGCACTATTAAAGTTAGCTACTAGACTATTATATATACTCTTATTACTTAGATAAAGAATATAGGTAAGAACTTCTAGCTATTCTTCTAAGCTATGCTATTTGCTAATAGAACTTCTATTAGAGCCTTAACTAGTTATAGCCCCTTCTACCTGCTCTATAGGTATAAAGCTATAACCCTAATTAAGATATTTATACTAACCTAGAAAGTGCTAGTATAAAACTAGGTAATAATATCTAAGAAGGAGCTTCTTATATAAATAAAAGCTTTTAAATAGCTTAATAAGAACCACACTGCTATATAGAAGATAATAGCAGCCTAGTATAAGTATATTATAGACAGGTTTAATTACTAGAAATACTATATCTTATATAGTTAGAAATTAGGAGTAGATAATCTTATTTTAGTATTTAATATTAAATAGTATATAGATAAGTCTTTAAATGCTAAGCTTAATTACTATTAGAAAGGCTTCTTTAAGATCTATTTAAAGGCTTCTAATAACACTTTATATTAGCTTAAAACTCTTATAGGGAAACCCCTTTATAGGTTAACTTATACTAGAAACTGCCTAAAGAAGTTTATTAAGGCCCTAGAAGGTTTTTAGAAACTAGAAGATATTAACTAGTATAGACTTAATCTTATAAACTAACTTAATAAGATTTACCCTACCTATAGTTACCTCCACTCTAATAAAGGTAATAAAGAAGAAGTAGAGGAACCTTTTACTAACTCTAATAATACTAACCCTCTATTAATAAGTAATCTAGATAGCAATATCCTATAACAGATTATACACTTAATAGCATATTTATAGGCTCTAAAAGAGGCTTTTAACTAGATAAGAGTAATATAGGAACTTTATATAGAGCTTTAGCTATTTAATCTAGTTAGAGATAGTTAGTATACTAGAATAGGGGATAATACTATATAATCTGCTAGAATCTACTCTGCTATAGAAGATTAAACCCTTTTATATCTATAATAGCTAAGGCTTATACTCTTAGAGGGAGACTTATTATACTCTCTATCTTAATTACTTAACTATAATTTCCTAGCTTAGTATATTAGAATAGATTATAGGGATAATACTAAGGCTAGCCTACTTATACCTATATTATCCTGCTTACTATATAAGTCCACCCTTATACCCTTATAGTTCTAATTTTACTAGTAATAGTAATATTAAGTCTAAGCACTATAGTTATATTAGAGATTATACTGCTAAGATTATTACTATACTTATAGTAAGTCCTGCTATATAGAACCTATTAGGAGCATACTATAACCTTTCTGGTAATTAGTATGCTCTGTTTCTCTCTGTTACTGCTTAAATATTCTATACTTTATTCTAGGAGATCCCTCTTTATAACCTTCTACCTTAACTAGATAGCCTCTTACTTTAAGTACTAGGTTCTAGTTTATTATTACTTAGAAAGTCTTTAAGTTATAGTTTAACTTTAATAGTTTAGCTATATCTATAATACCTAGCTAGTTATTTTTATACTACTCCTAGATTAGACTTCTATACTTAGTGTTCTAAGGGGGGTATATCTCCACGTAATATAGTATTATTTTATATTATCTATCTACTCTTCTTTAATTTCCACTTCTATAGCAATTATTTATCTATTTTATATTTATAATAATATTCTTACTTTTAAATTAATTCTCTGCTTATCCTCTTATATAATTATAGTCTTATATAGGTAGTTAGGTTAGTAAGTTTTCCTAGCTATAAATAGTTATATTACTAAAAAAAACTAGAAATAAAGAAACCCTCTCACCTATATTTTAAGGTGCTCTACTATATTAGAAAAGTATTATTATAGCTAGTTAATTTTACCTAATTTACTAAGACTTTATATAATTTTTCCTAATTTCTCCTATATTATTTTGCACAGAGTATATATATTAAAGTATTTTAAGGCTAAATAAAGAGAATTTTATTTATTAGTTTATATTTTTAGGTCTATAAAGACTGCTATATATATAGAATATTATATTAGTTTTTCCTTTTTCCTGCTCTTCTCCTTTAAACTCTAGTTAGAATTTAACCTGCTCCCTCTTATTAGAAATAGAGATATTTAAATTAGCTAGAGGGTAACTAGTAAAGATAAATAGTAACCTAGATTTATACTCCTTTAGCTAAGTCTTATAATATTTTACTATAGTTTTAAACTCCAGATAAGTTACTCTAAACCTCTTTATAATCTGCTAGTTAATCTAAAACTAGGTAATTACTCCCTTAAACTCACTACTCTATTATTCTAGATTACCTATTTTATAGCTAAAAGCCTTATAGTTTCTCTTAAAGTTAAAGAAATACTTAGAATCTTATTTATAGTAAAGATAGTTAGTATAAATATTACTAGATATACTTATATACTTAAAGTATAGCTTATAGATCTAAGTTCTAGTAGCCTTATTATAGAGAGAGTAAGTATATTACTTATAACTGCTATAAGAAACTATGTTATAACCTCTATTAGCTTAAATATAGAAGCTATAGCTAATCTTAGATTTATTAGAATTAATTATCTTTACTAGCTAAAGTTTAAAGATATTTATAACTGCTAAGGTAATAAAGATATACCTATAAAATAGTAGTTTCTTCTCTATTATACTCTAGTAATAAGAGCTAGTATAAGCCTCTTAGAACTAATAAATAATAATCTTATAGTTATTTAAAGATAGAACTTTTATATAGAAGTCTACGGCCTCTGGCCACTGCACAGTGATTTTACCTGCTTTGCAACAGACCTTCTAACTCCGCGCCGCGCCTCCTGACAATACACACAGCCTTCGGTCACGTGATCGTAACTATCCCAACCACAGCCGCACTTGCACGTGCCCATCTCACCAGACAGCCTTACAATCCTCAACTTCGCAGTTCGACAACAACATCTGTCGACTTGTCCTCTCGCCCATCACCCGCGCTGCCAATACCGTCTCCATCACCGCTTCGTCCGCCAGCAGCTTTGCCGTCGTCAGCAATGCTCTCTCTGTGTCACAGTCGGCGCAAGCCGTACTCACCGATCCCTAAAGGGCCGCCTCTGCCTTGGCATTGCAGAGGGTCTGTTCGAAGAAGGGCCACTCTATAGAGTGCCCGATAACCCGTCTAACCTCTGCTGCTAAGTCCGCTTGCTTATATAGAATAAGTCGGCGCGTCTGCAAGTCCCTTATAGGGGTGTTAACGAGAGCTCTCTGAAGGGCTATGCCAATAATACGCTCTCAGTATTATACGGGCTGCTCGATAAAACAGAGAGCCTCATTGATAGCATTAATACCAAACTATTATGCAATATTTTGCGCGTTGTTAACGTTAACAGGCGCGCCTTGCGTGTGGCTGGCGTATTAATATGCCAGGTCTGATACTAACATCTTAGAGGACTTGTTATGGGTTATAGATAAGGATGAGGAAGAGAAATAGGCATAAAGCCCTGCTTGCAGAGCTTTTTATGCTTCTGGCTGTGAGAACCTCTTAGGAGGTTGAGGAGTCATCTCTTATATGCGCAGCACCTTGCTAGAAGGTTTACCTTTTGGGCGTTTTTCGCAGCACCTCGCTGGAAGGTTCAGCGAAGGCGTTCCCAGGCCACGAGAGCCTCAGTGGCCTACTTAGCCCCGATGTGATCGGCCCCGTTACGTGTGGCGCGGCGTCACCCGCGCCGTTACTGTTCCGCCAGTCTATTTGGCCAGAGCGCGCGTCCGACTTTGTGCAAGGGTTTGCTTGCTAGCAGGAACATATAGGGTTCCTGTATTATTATCCTTAACTGGTAGAGGGCATAGGTTAAAGTGCCTCTATAGTGTTTCCTAAATTATGCCCATAAACTGGGTGAATTTGTCGTAGTCTTTTTTGCAGGGGGCTGCGTTGTAACTATAAACTTAATATAGAAGTCTACTTTCTAATATAGCTAGAAAAGCTCTAGAAGCTTAAGTAAGTACTATATAAGAGATACTATAACCTATATAAGAGGGTTAGCAAATATATAAAGTAAGAGCTAAAAGAGTAAGTCTACTTATTATAAAGAAGTTAATAGAAAGCTTAATATATAGAGAAAAGTTATAGTTTTTCTTATTAGAAACTAGTTTATTTATAAAAAGCTAGAAGATATACTTTTTTAGCTAAGTTAGTATATAAGGATTATTAGAATTCCTAATAGAAGCTATAACTAATAAGTACTAAAAAAAGCTTAAAGTTACACTTTATAGATATAAAAGAGAGATTACTATTCTTATTATATTATAGAAAAAGAAGAAAAAGCTAGAGAAAGCTAGAAGAGGTCTAGTTATATAACCTAGTTACTCTATCTCTTACTAAATTATTTACTTAAAGAGTTAAGCCTTTCTTATAGTTAAGATTAATCAGATAAGAAAAGGAGTTAACCCTTATAACTACCTCCTCCTACTACTTATTCTTATTCTATCTCTTTATCCTAGTTAGTTAATAATTAGTAACTAGTAGCCTACCCCTTTAACCTATATATAAATAACTACTTTATCTCTCTTAATATAAATAGATTTAACCTATTAATAATTAATTTAGTATTATAGCTTAACTTAATTTATATTCTAAGCCCTCTTTATAGATATTTAAGTATAAATTTCTACTCTAACTTATACTTACCTATATATAACCCTCTCTTTATAATATTATAGACCTTTACTCTCCTATACTACTTATATAACCTTCTCCCCTTACTAGAAGCTTTAATTAAGTTTATAATTACCTCTATTTACCCTATTCTTAATAATATCTTTACCTAAAAGTTCTCCTACTAAGATCACTAATATCTAGGTTAAGGAGATATTTCTTATTACTACTTTAGAGAAGTTTTCTTAGAAATAAGATAAATAGAATAGTAAGCTCTTAGAAACTATAGTTATACCTACTAACTCTACTCTTTTTAGAAAAACTTTAAATATCTTAGCTATAAGAATTAATAAGTAGCACTTAACTAGGTAAATACTTCTTTTCTACTTCTAATTTCCTTTTAAGCTAAATAAAAACTTTAAATATAAAAAGCTCTAGTAGCTTTACTCTAGCACTCCTATAACTTAACTCTATATTTATCTCTAATAGCCTTAACCTGCTAGATCTTAATAACTAGACTAGACTAAAGGGGATAAAGGAGAGCTAGCTATTATAGTTAACTTATTTAATCTATAAGAAACTATTTAGACTAAGACTTCTCCTTTAACTTCTAATATAGAAACTAGTTTTTAACTTCTTACTTATAACCTCTCTAATAGGATTAGCCTTATTAGATAATACTATACTTCTACTAATACTAAGATTAAAGATAGTAGAGCTGCTATATAGAAAAGCTAGCTTACTATACTTATTTTCTAATTACTAATTAAAAAGAGTGCTAGTAAAGAAGTAGTCTTCTACTCTATCTTACTTATTAACTAACTTTTAGGCTTTTTCTACTTCTATAATAACTTCTAGTATAATAAGAAAGCAGAATTATATCTTAAAACACTAATTAGATCTATAATAGCTATCTATAAGCCTCTTAATAGTATAATATTTATCTTTAAGTATTTAGTTAAAATTATCTATATACTCTAACTCTAAGAAAAGCAGCTATAGATATTAGATATATTCTACTTTAAGTAGCTTTATTACTATATATAACTAGAGTTAGCTAAGTACTAGACTAGTTCTTCTTTTAAAGGGATCTTTAATATATAGATAAATTAAATTACTTCTAAGTTCTATAATAGAAATCTAGAAGTAAATAGTATAGTCTTTCTAACTCTATTAAAAACTACTAATAGAGCTAAGTATATTAAAAAGATTATCTCTCTACTATATAATAAGAAGATTTAAAAGATAATTTATACTTAGAACTCTATAATCTCTAACTCTATATCTATAAAGGGATTAACCCTAGTATAGCTCTACCTTAAATACCTTAAAATACTTAACCTTAACCTTAAAGTGTCTATACCTAATATTTAAGTAGTAGGAGCTTTTATACCTATTAATATACCTATTAAGTCCCTTATAGACCTAAATCTAAGTCTACCTGAGAACTATAATACTAGGATAAGAGATATTATTAATAATTACCCTATAATTAATACTATATAAAACTATACCTACTAAAATAGAATTATTACTATTATATACTAAGAAAATAAATAGATAGGAGAGAGAGCCTTTAACCTTTATAATAATAAGCCTTCCCTTTATCTAGATTATAGCTCTTACTATACTAATAATTCTAGATAACCTATCTATATTAATAACCCTTATAGCATTCTAGAACTCCTAGTTATAGACCTAGCTAGCAATCTGGAACTACTAAAGAATAAAATAGAGGAAAAGAGGGTATCTAACTAGTATATTAAGTTAAGTTAGAATACTATACTATTTTTATAAACCTAATTCTACTATAGGTTTAATATAACTAGAGGATAGGCTAAGTAGCCTCTATTAGTTATCTAATACTACCTCACTTATTTCTATAATATTTAAGAAAAACTAGTAATAGAAACCTATTTTAAGGTAAAAGAAATATATTACCTTACTAAGTTTAATATATATAGGTTAGGTAAATATATATAGATTCTAGAAAGATAAGTTACCTAGCAAATAAGAGTAGCACTCTCTCTTAGCAGATACTAAATCTTAATATTATTAATTATAAATATCTATTATAACCTACTTACCTAGTTAGATATTACTATCTTTTATATTTAGTATAGCAATAACTACTAGATAATAATAGTAGTAAACTAGAAAAGGGAAACTACTTATTATACTAACCTAATTTAAAGCAGAAATTCTAATAGACTATTTATAGAAGCTATAGAGAACCTCTCCTAGTACTATAAGCTTCTTAGAGCTCCTATTAATATTTATACTCTCCTTTAAAAGAATACTATAGTTAGATCCTAGCTCTAATAGCAGGATTTATAGATATATAGTTTTAAAGTAGTAGATTAGATTAGAGCCTATATTTATAAGGGTATTATTAATAGTATAGTATTAGTAGTAGCTATAAAAGGAGTAGTAAAGAGAAATTAATTCTAAATTATCACCTAGTATATCTTAAAGATTACTACTAAGTTTATAAAATACTCTATACTTTATAGTAATAGACTTTTATAGATATTCTAGGTAGACCTCCTTATAGTAGAATTATATAGTAATACTAGTAAAATATAGCTCCTAGTATCTAAAACACTTTTCTTCCTACCTCCTCTTAAAATACTAAGACTTCCTATAAGGACTTTTACCTTATACTATATAGAAAGCTAAATTAGTAAGCCTAATAGTAGGGAACCTACCCCTTATTACTCTAGCAGAGCTAGCTTCTATACTATTATAAACCTAGACTTACTAGCTTTTAGTCCTTATAGTACTCTACTACCTCCTAGTAATAATAACTCTAGCCTTATAAACCTGGATTTAACTCTATTTAACCCTTTTATTTTACTAGCTAGACTACCTAATACTAAATAAGATATAACCCCTTTATACCCTCCCACTCTAGCACTATACTAAACTATTATTACTAGGAAATATCTTCTATATCTAGCTTTATCTAATATTTTTTAGCCTACCTATAATAGCTATAAGAACTATATTATAGAGCAAGTTAACTACTAGTAATAGATTAAAGATAATATTTCTAAGAGTAACTATAGTTACTACTTTTTATAACCACCTAGCTAGTATAGATAGAAATAATATAAGTAAGATTTAGATTAGAATAAGGCTTATAAGCTTATAGAAGATAAGCCTAGATAAAGAAGACTAGAATAGTATAATTATAGAAAGAAGTAATTAGGTCTATAATAATCTAGGAGGAGCAATTAAGTAGTATAAAAAGTACCTTTTCCTTTATAAATAGTAGCTTTTATTTATATAATTTTTCTTTAATATATAGTCTTTCTTATAGGGTATTAAGGTAAGACTATAGGGGATAATTAAGATAGGATAGTATAGATAGCCTAGTTTAGAGAGTGCCTAGATAGGTATATTAGTTAGTATAATATAGTAGAACTTTTTACCTTATTAAGAGCAGAGAGGAGGATAGAGGAGCATTATCAGTTAGTATTACTATAGTTTTATCTTATTATTAAGAAGCTTTTATTACTTTTACTTAATAGATTATATCTATAATAAGATTATTATGCTTAGAGAGATCCTTTCCTTTATTCTAGGGCTTCTAGATATAAAGCTATAATATTATAATATTTCTGTATAAGTATATAGAAGTATGTGGTTTTATTATTTTTGTTTTAAGGTTCTTAGCTTATTTTAATATAAGATATATTAAGGTGATTCTAGCTCTAGCTAAATTATATAAATTAGTTAATATAATTAAAACCTATATTTAATTAGTAGTTAATTTAATTATAAAGAGGATATTAAGTAGTAAGTTTCTAGTAGAAGATTAGAACCTATATTATACTAAAATATTAAGAGATATAAATAGGTAGTGGATACTAATAATTAGCTATTCTCTAAGTGAGATCCTAATAGGCTGTAAAGTTAATAGTATAGAAACCAGCTTATATCCCCTAACAGAGATCCTATAACTTAAAACTCTTATAAACGCTACAGTTATATATATTACCTAGATAGATTTTCAGAGATAAACTGTTACTAAGATTTAAGATATTTAAAACTCTGCTAGAATAGCTAAATACAAGTAGTAAGTTATAATAGTATTTAAAAAGAGAGATCTTATTATACTAGTATAAGAAGGGAAACTACTAAAGTTTAAACCTTATTAGTAAGAACTATTCTTTATTTATTATTACCTGGATTATATTATATACTAATTAGAATAATTAAATAGAATAATAATCCTATATAAATAATATTAGGATTAGTTAAAGTTATTCTCACTCTAGATAGAGTACCTCTAATCTAATAAGGATCTTATATTGCTATTCTTATAATTACTAAGATAAAGAAGATAAACTTATTTAAAAACTTAAGGCTGAAATCTATATTAATTATACCTTTCTAAACCTATAGGTGGATATTTCTTTTCTGGGCAGAGTTAAAGACTATAATAAAAAGAATTTTTTTTTTAACTTACTTAGTTATTTAAATCCTTCTACTACTATTATTACTACTCTCCTTTCCTCTCTTACTATTAACTCTTCTTAACCTCTCTTATTTATCTTACTTATTATAGCTATTTTAATACTACTCTATTATTTACTATAGCTATTATTAGCTATATATAACTAGTCTAGAAATCTAAGATCTTTCTAATATTTCTACTTATAAACTCTACTTATCTAAGTATATATATATTAGATCTAGTTATATTACCTCCTTATTTTTAGCTGCTTATAAGAGAGCCTAATAATAGAAGATAATATCTATTAGAAAGAATAAGAAAGAGAAAACTACTAGCTCTAATAGTAAACTTATTTCTAAAACTAATAGAAATACTATAACTAAAAACAGAATAGGAGAAAAAGTATATAAAATCTTAAAGATATTACTAGTTATATTAACTACTACTATCTATTCTAATAACTCTTTAATATTTATATTTACTAATAATATAAAAATAGTATTAAAGGCTTAGACTAAGAAGCCTATTAAGAAAACTACTATTTCTATTTTAAGTAATCTTAACTATAAAAAGATTAAATATATATTAAAGAATCTAGAAGAACTAATTAATAAAACTACTTTATAGGTATTTGCTATCTATATTATAGTATTTAGTAGTAAATAAAACACCCTGTTCTTAGAATATTAAGATCTAAGATAAGTACTAAGTACTATAATTAAAATTATCTATCTCCTCTAAGAAAATAAGTTCTTTAGTGCTAACCTTATTATCTAAGTTTACTCTATAAGACTTTAAAATATCTAATATCTAAGCCTATATATAGAAAGAATATAGAAACTATCTAACTTACTAGTACCTAAAGTAGTTAATTCTAAGCCTAATAATTTAGAAACTTATAATATAGATACTAGATAATTAGATTTAACTATATAAAAAACTAATCTAGTAACTAATACTAATTAATAGAATATCTTATCTAAGATCTTAATTATTAGAGGAAATTCTATAACTAAGTTTAATAAGACTATAACTTATCCTTTATTATTTAATAACTTTAATAATAAACCTATATTCTCCTATCTAATCCCCTATACTAGTACCACTTTTAGCTAGTTTAACCTTCCTACTCTTAATTAATTATTTAGTTAAAACTCTAATCTTAGTATTCTAGTACTATTATTAATTAGTACTATAATAAATAAGAATTAGATAAGTTCTATTTTTAGTATAGGTATAAATAATCCCTACTACTAAAAGAGACCTCCTAGAACTATTACCTATTATATATTATATAAATCTAGTAATTCTAATTTTATTAGAAGTAATAATAAGAACCTAGATTATATCTTTTTAGAGGAATAAAAGAGTTAGATATAAAAAGATACTAAGACTATAATCTTAGAAGCCTCTTTAAAGCTAAGATTAAAGATTAAGGTTATATAGATATAAAAGTTACTATTAGAAATAGGAATTAATATTTCTTATAATAAGTTAAAGTTTATTTAATAGTAAATTATACTCTTTAAAGAATTATAGATCTAAAAAGATTATTAAATATCTATACTATCTTTAGCTACTTTAACTTCTATTAAATAATAACTAAAGAACTTAGATAACTTTATAAAAAAGTAGAATAAGTACTAATTAATATAAGAACTTAATATAACAGATATATATTATAGTTATTAGTTAGTAGAAGAAGAATAATATATTAGTCTTAAGAGAGAGCAGAGAAATAGTATAAAAAGTTTACTTTAAGATTAAGAATATAATAGGGGTGCTATAGTTATAGGTAGATATATATAGAGTGAGGGGAATTTAGGGGGGTGGGCTCCTAAAGAACCTGAAACTGTACTAGAGCTATAACTATAACTAGGACTTCTAAACTAGCACTAGCTTAGATTAGTTCTTAAAAAATACATACACATATTGGCACGAATGCAGACTTCGCCCCATCTGAGAGGCACATATTCTCCGCTGTTGTCAGCCTGGCGCGGCGCAACCTTGTTCCAGAAGCCGCCCATGGTACTACAGTATAGGTAACCTGCGGGCAGTTTGCTGGAGCTGAACCAAGCTACGGCGGTACGTAACTTGGAATGCACGGAGCACACACCCACACCCTTGCTCCAGGCTGAGAGAGTGCTACGAAAGCTCGACCTGCCTTGAGCTGGCCTGGGGGGTTGATTATCCACAAGCTCTCAGTCTCCGCCGTAACTGCTCTCTTCCATGCCTAACAACCACGAACAACCACCCCGCGATTTCCTCTCTCTCCCGCTCCCTCCTTACGCGAGAACCTCCACCACGACGAAGCACGGAGGCAGATCGATTTGATTGCTTGACGAAGCTACGAAGTCCCCCTTACGCCCGCCATGTTCAGAAACAATTACGACAACGACTCGGTGACATTGTAAGTTCCCGTTTGGCTGGGTCTTCAGCCCTCTATTCGCCGTCCACCATCGGCCTTTAGCACGATGATGAGGGAGCAGCATTGTTAACACCTGGCGACGCACAGCTCGCCGCAAGGCCGGATATTCCAGATCGAGTACGCAGCCGAAGCAGTGAAGCAGGGTTCCGTGGTAGTAGGCATCGCGAGCAAAACACATGCCGTTCTGGTAGCAGTCAAGGTACGAATACCATTCACGAACTCATCCCTTTCACGTCACTAACGAGACGGGCACACAGCGCAATGCCGAGGAGCTGTCCTCCTACCAGAAGAAGATATTCCCCGTCGACGAGCACGCCGGCATCGCCATCGCAGGCCTCACCTCAGACGCCCGCGTCCTCTCCAACTTCATGAAGCAGCAATGCCTTGGCCACCGCATGACGTACGGCCGCTCGATGCCTCTGCGCACCCTCGTTGACATGATCGGCGAGAAGGCCCAGATTAACACTCAGGTCTACGGCAAGCGACCCTACGGTGTTGGCCTTCTCGTCGCAGGCGTTGACGAGCGCGGCCCCCACCTCTTCGAGTTCCAGCCAAGTGGCATGACGGAGGAGATGCTTGCCTTCGCCATCGGCGCCCGCTCCCAGATGGCCCGCACTTACCTCGAGCGCAACATTGACCAGTTCGAAGACTGCTCGCGCGAGGAGCTCGTGCGTCACGGTCTCAAGGCCCTCAAGGAATCTCTTGTCCAGGACCGTGAGTTGACGGTCGAGAACACGAGTGTCGGCGTTGTGGGCTTCACCGAGAAGCACGGCCAGAAGATTGTCCAGCCGTTTAAGATGTTTGACGGCCAGGACGTCAAGGAGTGGATTGACAGCGTCACGGCGAGCGAGGGCCAAGGCGGCGGCGAAGAGGGCGGTGAGGGCATGGAGGTTGACGGATAGATACGAATACGGGACGCGAAAAAAAGGGGGTAAAATTCGCGCTGTGTCGAATTGGAACAGGCCACCACACTGCCTCCCTCTAGAGAGGGCTCGTTGCTGGCTGAGATGGGGAGCAGGACGCGAGCAGGCCCGTTTAGACTTGTACCAATACACTGGAGAAAAGGAGATTCAACAGCCGATTAATGAGCTGCACGCAACGATTCAAAGATACGAAACCCTGACATCCGATGCCTGTACTGCCTGTGACCAATACAGCGTGTGTGATGAATTTGTTTGCTTTCTTGGCTGTGTAACTCTTGTGATGGTCTATCGAAACTACATGCAACAGTGCACAAACACCAACCGATCGATGTCTTGATCCGTGTGTAACCAAGGTCGAGGTGAGGAGGCATGCCCTCCTTTTCTTTACCAATTGAAACCTAGCCGAAGCGCGATGCAGAGAGGGAAACAACGAAAGGCGCCAGACTCCAGTGCGCATCCGCTTTCGCAAAGGGCGCATTTGCCCACTATCCTTTTTCCTTGCTATCCTGTCTCTCCCAATGGACTTCACCACTTGCACGTTCTAGAAAGACATGTTCCCACCGATCAAGTAGTTCAAGAGTTGGACCAGTCGAGCTTGAAGGTGGCCTCCGAGACCTTGTAATCCCTCAGAGCTTTGATGGCGCCCTCGGGGGTCGTGGAGGTGACGAGAATATCGGCGTTGGCGGCCTTGATGAAGCCCTCATCGACGCTCTTGCGGACCCACTCAAGGATGCCGTCGTAGAAGCCGTTGATGTTGAGCAGGCAGATGCCCTTGTCGTGGATGCCGAGCTGGTTCCAGGTGGCGGTCTCGAGGACCTCCTCGATGGTACCGTAGCCGCCGGGCAGGGCGATGAAGCCGGAGCCCGGACCGCCGGCGAAGACCTCCTTGGCCATCATCTGCTTGCGGGTGTGCATGTCCTTGACGACGGTGGTGCGGCCATAGACGGTCTCGTCGGGGACGTACATGTTGTCCTTGTTAAGGGTGCCGTACGTCCCGTCGCGCTCGTACTTGACGAGTGCCTCCGGGATGATGCCGTGGACCGAGTCCGGGCCGGCGAGGGCGACGAGGGTCTTCGCCACTTCGCCCATCAGGCCGACGGTGCCACCGCCGTAGACTGCCAGTTGTGTCAGTACTGAAAAGACTCTTTGCTTTGCGTTTCATTATGTCTCTGAGGCATGTGCGCCACTTGGGGGTAGTCATCATGCGGTGACTGAGACTTGTGGCGGATGAGAGAGAGGGGCGATAAGTGAGTGACTCACCAAGGTCGATGTTGTTCTCGGCCATGGACTTTGCCAACTCACGGGCAGCCTCCATGTGCTGGGGCTTGAAGCCCGGGGAGGCGCCGCAGTAGACACAGATCTTTGCCCTGCGTTGCGCACCATTGCCATTTGTGCCGTTCGTCGTCGTAGTTGTGCCATTGGTGTTGCCGTTGGTGCTGGGCGTTCCGTCCCGGGATGCCGGGAAGGAGTGCAAGGGGGAAGGGCCGCCGGACTGCATTGATGAGACTTGTCAAGTGTTGAGGGGCAGAGATTAAGAAGGAAAAAAGTTCAAGACACTTTTTGGTTGGAAACGCTTTCTTCTTGATTTGTCAGATTTTCGAGAGAAAAGGGAGAGAAGAGACGTGAGAGAAGCTTACGGGAGAGATCGAGTCCAAATCTGAATACGTCGCCAAGAGAAGGGACACTTGTGTGTTGCAAGTCAAGATGACTGTGCTTTTGCGGAGACTTTCTGGGATTGAAGCAATAGAGACAGTGGGAAGAGTCACGCCGAAGCAACTGGGCGGTTTACGACGCCTTCCAGAGCTTTTCAGCAAAGATTGGTGGCGGAAGAAAGAGAGAGGCAAGAGTTTCCAAAAGCCAAAAGAGAGAAGCCCGAGAGAAGCTGAGAGAGAAGGGATTTGAGATGGGCGGTAAAGAAGAAGGCCTGTTATATACGTGTCGGGCTCGAAAAGGGAGGCAAGTTTGTCTCGTTTACGGAGTTGGTTGGGGGTTCAAGGGTGCGTTGGACGAGTTGGTTGGTGTATCAATATCCCGGTAACGACATGTAGGGTCATAAAGTTGGGAAAAGAAAAGAAAGATTGGACGAGGCGAGAGCAAGCACAGATGGGAATGGAATGAGACAACGAGATGTCAGTTACCGCCGCGGCGCATGGACGGCGGGCCGAAGGACTGGTTTAGCGTAGGCAGTTGGGTAAGGTAGATGACGCCGGGCTCCAAAAGGGTTCGCTCAGGGGATCCGTGGCCCCTCTTGCCGGTACAGTAGTGGACGATTTAGGTCGAAGCGCAACTGCGTAGTAGGCTCAGCTGGGAACTTGGAGGGCAAAAAAAGCAAAGCCGGACGGCCCTGTGTCTTGGAGCTGGAACGAGGAATTGCGGACGGGTGCGGTGTGACGGTGTTTTTACATGGACGTGGACGTGGACGTGGACGTGGACTCGGGACGGGGCGAGACAGGACACACAACTTGTGTCTGTTGTTTGGACTCGACTTAGCTGAAGGCAGTGAAGATGGGTTTAGTTCAGTTCGCCTCGTGCTCGTTTTCTAACCCGACTTTACTTCTTCCGAGACGAGTTTCGAGACATCTCCAGCTGGCTGCAATAGCGAAGAAGCATTTGGTTTTGTCAACTTGTTACGCGGCGACTGGCCCGCACAAGTGTTCAGGTGACCAAAGTCGGCGAGGCCCGAGTGCCACGCAGTGCGCACTCTTTTGCATCCCGTCGAGGAGTCATTCTGATGAGCTGTCCCGCTAGGATGACCGCGGGGGCGGGGGCGGCATAGTATATAGTACTAGTCGCAAGGAGGGCCAACGAGCGATGGAAAGTTGGATATATACGCAACGAATGGGCATTTTGGAGATTTAGAAGCCAGAGACGTTTGAAGTGACGGCATTCCGGAATAGTAGCGTTATGAGTGACAGAGGATGAAGAACTCTTGATGCAGCATAAACCAATAGCCAGATGCCACTACTCAAGGCATGTGCACGTGTAACGACATTTTTGACACTTTTCCTCACGTGTGCTCAGCGCCGGTGACGAATGGATCATGAAGATTCTGGGGCGAGGAGATACAGCAGCATTCTGTGTTCGACGTTGACTGGTTCAGAGTTGTCGGTTGTACCACGTTGTTGAATGTCGAAAGTGCGGCAAAGCGCATCGTTGCACGAACGGCAAGATAACGCAGGATCTCTCTTTCTCTCTACCTCACAGTCTTCGGCGGGTGTCATGGGCTTTTCCCCGGCCCTGGGGATGCTGCACTGCAACCTTCCAGCTTGGTAGGTTGGGCTTTCTTCCGTCTAGCGCGGCAACCCGCCCCCTCTGTGCTCAGGCCAGCACCCTGGGTCGTGGCATCATTTCGGCTGTTGATTCGCCCGAACAGCACGCAATCCACAGGTTTGTCCCGCGCCAAACCCATTGTTCTCCATTGAGTTTGCCGTCCGCTTCGGACTTCGCTCATCCAACCGACATCGCTCGCAAATTTCTCGGTTCCCTCGCAGGAGAAGACACGGTAATCTTTCGCGACTTTGCTCGATCAGGTCGCCAAATCGCGCGACAAGCAGTCCGAGCTCAAGCAAACAACTCGTCCCGCCGCCCGCCGAGAGTACTGTGCGATCTACCCAACTACCGCACCCTCGGGCGAGCACGCGATCTGTCCTCTCCGGCCACGACCGATTCCCTTCGCCGTCAACGCAGTCGTAGTCCTTTGACGAATCCGATATGTCCCAGCCCAATGCGCCGGCTCAGCCGGCCGCTCGGCCGCAGGAACAAGGCGTGAGTACCCGGCTCCGGAGGCTGTCGCGACGTCGTACTGATTTTCTACGGCAGGGCATGAGCATGTCACAGAAGCTGATGCTCGGCGGCGCCATGTACTTCGGCATGAACATGATCATGAACAACTTGTTCCAAAAGAATCAATCTGGTACCCAGGTCAAGGACGCCAATGGCAATGTCATCAGTGTCCCCGCCAACACGGAGGATATTCCGCCCTACCTTCTCCGCCCGAAACAGTTGAACGAGGGCGCTACTTACAGCCAGATACCATTCAAGCTCGCTCCGATCTGGCCAATGGATAGCCACGTCGACATAATTGTCACCGTCTCCGACAACGTTGTCCCGACTCCGCTGTCCCAGACTCCCCAGGAGAAAATCGTTCTGAAAGAGGAGAGGTTCAAACTGGGCAACTACAGTGACAAGCGTTCTGTCGACACAAATATCAAGATCCCCCCCTCTGTTCAGAATAATGGCACTCTTTGGGGTCATTTCTACGTTCATCTCCCTGGAAGCCAGCCCGACCCCCATGTCGAGACCTTTGATCCCGCCTCGGCCTACTACTTTGCTTTCCCGCTCACTCAGTACATCCCGAAGAAGAAAGAATTCGAGACTCGCTCACTATTGGACAAGGCCGAGGAGGAGCCCAAGTCAGTGGAGGAGGAGAAGGACTCTGGCCCCATCATCGCCAGTTACTATCACCCCAATACCAGTCTGTCGATGATTCCCAATACCGGAGTCCTCGAGTACCGTACCACCCACCCCGCTATTCGCCAGTACCTCCACCTTGAGCCCACCGGCGCGCGAGATGGTTCCGGCAAGCACTCTTGGTACTGTGAGTAACAGCTTCTCGATACCTGGAATTCACATGGCTGACTGACCCCTGCAGACCCTATCCTCTTCGTGAACAGCTTCTGGCAGCTCAAGAGCCAGATGATGCTACTTAATGACACCGTCGAGGAGGTCCCGCTCCATATTGACCTGAATAACCTGCGCGCATGGCAGTTCAACACCATCGCCGCTATCGATGCAAGCTCAAAGGAGTCCGCTCGCACGGCTGCGTTTGGCGGATCGTTGCCCGGCGGCGGCGATGGCTCTGAAATCGAGATGGTCAAGGAGATTTTCATTGATACTAACCCAATTCTGCTCGGTATCACGGTTGTCGTGAGCATTGCGCACATCATCTTGGAAACTATGGCCTTCGGCTCCGATATCGCTCACTACCGTAAGAAGAAGGACAACGTCGGTATCTCAGTTCGATCCATCCTGGCCAACGTCTTCATGCAAACCGTTATTCTACTCTACCTCATCGATAACTCGACAAACACCAGCTGGATGATTCTCGGATCTCAGGCAGTAGGAATCGTTATCGAGCTCTGGAAAATTACCACTGTCGTGAACGTCGCCGTGAGACCAGCACCGCCAGGTTCATGGCTGCCGTTCGCGATCGTATTCGAGGATAAGCACAAACTCAGCGAGACGGAGGAGAAAACCAAGGAGTACGACGAGATCGCCTTCAAGTACATGTACATCGCCGGAGTGCCGCTTCTCATCGGATACGCCATCTACTCCTTGGTTTACGATACTCACAAGTCCTGGTATTCATACATCATCACAACGTTGGTGGGCTCAGTATACGCCTACGGCTTCTTGATGATGGTGCCCTCGCTGTACATCAACTACAGACTCAAGAGTGTTGCCCACATGCCTGGCAAGGCCATGATGTACAAGTTCCTCAACACCTTCATCGACGATCTGTTCGCTTTCACCATCAAGATGCCCTTCCTCCATCGTCTGTCCACTTTCCGCGACGACGTCATTTTCTTCATCTATCTGTACCAGCGCTGGGCCTACAAGGTTGACTACACTCGTGTCAACGAATTTGGTCAGGGCGGCGAGGACGAAGAGGAGGAGGCTGACAAGGCCAAGGCTAAGAAGCTGCTCGAAAGCGATCCTGCTCTCGAGAAGGTGAAGGAGGCAGCAGGCAAGGCCACGGGCGCTGACACCGGCAAGGCTAAGAAGAGGAAGTAGATATGAAAGTCGTTTGCTTGACGGCAGCGGCTGATGCGACTGGCTTGGATGTGTATATATAGAAGAATTAAGCATATACAGAGCCCCCACGGCTGCGTCTTCGTTGCTTGAGCTCGGGCGCTTCAAACGATGTGACTAGGGTTAGCGTTCCTACTGTTTTCTCTGCTACCAACATCGTAGTCTGTCAATGCTGCTGCCGACGTCGCTGTCGCTCCTGAAATGTTCTTACGGGAAGAAGAAGCAAGATGACGGCAACACTTTGAGTTACTAAGACTAATGCTGGGCATGTTACCACAAAAGAAAGAGTGCGAATGCGCTCGCAAGAACAGCCCTCGCTAGCTAGGTGCTCTTCTCGGTTGTCGCGTACGATACGAAATCGAGGCTAATGTTGCTGCCGTTTACGCAACCATCGCTACATCGCTTATCAACTACATCTTATCTGCTCAGCTTCGCAACTTCCATGCACATACCTTCATGCACGCATTGACGTCTAGTCGAGACTAAGAGAACGGTCAAGTGAAAAGCAACAAGAGTGCTTCGTATTCGAGCGTGATACTAGCCCAAAGTGCCTCATACCTAGGTAAAGTAAAGTAGGTAAGGTAATCAGCTACAGGAGCCCAGCGGTTTGCTAGCTTCAAAGTCGCAACAGGGGCAGGGGCCCCCGTAAAGAGGGCCAATGACGGGGGTTCCTGCTGTCGGAGCCCGGTGCCTGGTAGGGCAGAGACAAGCATCCGAACACCCAGATGTCACTGCACCTATCAGAGGGTCTCATCCCTTCTAATGACGCCAGGTCCCCTCAAACGGTGTTTTGGAGCCGGGATCTCAGGTCCACGTTTGCTGTTTCTCTAGCTATCTTACCTCAAGGTACCCAGACTCACCGATGAGGGGAAGGATATACCGATTCAGAGCAGAGAGCTCCTGGGCAAGAGTCGTTTGCCTTGCAATTTAAGGTTGTTCGGAACGAGAACACGCAATGCGGCGTTTGAATGGAATGGAGAAAGGTGGAAAAGCCTAGAACTTCGGCCCGTGTAGATGCTGTAAATAGAAGTAGCCATCTCATGGAAATAATTGAGATAGACAGAACGTGTACGAATCTGCCTACCTTCCTTAGGTACCTAGCGAGATTCCCCCCCCCCCCCCCCCCCCAACAGTTGCCCAAAGCAGTCATGGCTGACCTGGCCCTCCACTAACAGAGGCACCCCGAAACCTAAAGTTGCCATCAACTCTCAGGTCGTCGTCTTGTACTGAAGTATCGCATCCTTCCCGTCCAACAAGGTGTTGACCAAATCGCACCGGACCAAAACAACTGACCGAGAGATGATCTTTCTCAAACTCCGTGTCTCGATCAAATTTTCATCCCTCGCCCAAATCCCATTTTGCTTCGACCACGTTTCCCATCCAAATCGCGTGAGCACAGTCCCCAACTCGACTCAGGGCCCCCGTTCTCACATGCCCGGTTTCCCCCGCCTGTCATCATTTCATCCCATGGATCTTCGGTCATGACATTTGGATGGCCGCACTGGTCCCCTAGCAACAACAACGACTCCAAGGTGCAACCACCGCAAATAAGAGCCACACCCTCAACACGGGCCAGAGAGCCCCTCCCGAGGCTTCAGGTTTCAGAATCCGCCAAGCAGAACTCCGGATTCTCGGTTCGCCAGATCTTGTACGCAGTGGAGTTCCACAGGTCTCTCATCATCCCAAATTTGGACGGGAGCGTCCCTGGTACTCCGAACAACTCCACGGGAGGGAGCCAAGACCTCGCTCTAAGGGAAACGTAAGCTACAAAACCTGTTCGGACGGTGTGGCCGTGCCGCCCGTGTGCCCGCGCCCGCGCCCGCCGTCCGTCGACGTTCACTCCCACCTTGGTGATTCTCGGCCCCCAAAAAAGAAGGGGGGCCTTCAGCCAGACGGGATTTATTATTGGGGGCTTCCGCACCGCTGCACAACAGCAGAACAAGCTGCTGCTGCACGCGGCACGCAGTACCCCCCTCCCATTCCAACGTGCCGCGCTCTCTTATCCTCCCCGCGAACGCCGTCGCCGTCGAAGCCCCCGTCGAAGCCCGAAAAGCTTCGAGAGTAACGGAAGGGACTCCAAATCATGAGCAGCCCTACCGTCGGGTCCCTTCTGGCTGCGATCGCGACTCTGATCAGTGATGGACTGCGTATATTGAAATTCGCCGATAAGCACCACTGGGGACCTGACGAACACGAGCAGTTGCGACTGCTAGAGGATACCCTCGACGACGCCAAGAAAGACTTCCAGGAGCTGTCGGTCCTGGTCAATGGCCAGCGCTACTACATGAACGATCGCAAATGTGAGTCCGCCACCCCAAACTGCACATTTATCTGCCTTGCGCACAGCGGTCGCCTCTCCTGCGTGATCAAAAAAAAAAAAAAAAAAAGACCGGGTATTACCTAGCAAACAGCAGCTTGCTTTGGTTGGCATTCAGGTTATCCGCTGCATTAATTGGCAAACTGCACAACACGCACTAACGCCGTAGTTAGTCCACTCGATCGACGAACTGGGAAAGCTACAGACGAAATTTGAGACGCATATCGAGAACTTCAAGGTCTGGGCGAAGACGGGTGGACCGATCAACCCAATATGGGCACGCGAGACGACTGAGCTGCGCCGGGAGCTGCACCGCGCGCAATGCCGGGCAGCAAGGAGGATATTCACAGCCGAACAAGAGTCCTCATCAAGGTGTTTAGGCGCTTTCCTCGTCTACCGGAAACAGCGTGAATGGGCGAATCGGGTGATTGTGACCGAGGAGGAATATCACCGGCGGCACGTGGAAGAGGTCGTGACATGCAACACCGTTGGCAAGTTTGAACGCTTCGGAGACAGAGACATTGCCTTTATCTGCGACTTTTGCGACGGTCATCTTGTGTGGGAGGATCTGGAGACCATACCATCGAGGCGCGCGGCCCAGGACACAACAAATATTCCCGTGTCGCCGGTCTCGCCCACAACCCAACTGCCGCACTGGCAGGCAATGGCGATCAGCAACTCCAAACAAGAGCCCAAGACGGTGGTTTATGCGCCCTTGGCGATAGCTAACCACATCGCGCCGTACCAGGGCGACTGGGAGGCCCGTCTGGCGTGCCCATATTGCGACGAAGCGCCGTATATCGAACCAGGCGAGGACGGCGAGGATGAGACGAGGAACGCCCAGGACGAGTCTGGTTTCGAAGATCTGGCGGCATTTCAGGAGCACCTTGAGTGGCAGCACACGACGGCATCAATACCGGCTGTGTCGCTGCCCAAGGCGGCAAAGGACTGCGTGGTGATGTGATGCCATAATTCGAGGACGATTTTTGGCGGCGCAAAGGGTGATTCGAGTATATATATGGTCTTCATGCCGGCGAGGAGTTGGGGGGGTTTTCACGAAGAGGGCGGTGTTCTTTATCTACATCGCACCCACACGATTCATGAGATTATTCCGGTTTCCTTGATACACCCCAAGGGCATATCTGCCTCGATGTTCACCTAGATACCAGAGTCTGAAGGACCACAAAACAATAGAGACACCAACACGGCAATGTTTGGGTCATAATCCACAGTAACTACAACTGGGAGAGAGAAAAAAGTACCACTATTCAGCAGCAGACTACCGTATTATTATTTTTTAAGACCGCCCAGAAGAAGCCCATGCCGTGACTTGATATACACGAAAAGATAAGCACATACATCCCGCCCAAAACGGCCTTGGATCTTTAAAACATAACCCCGCTTTGCGTCTCTCAAAAGAAACGCCACCACAAAAACACGATAATAATGAAGCCGAGCGCGCCAAACGGACCGTACTGCTTCAGCAGCAGCTCCCAGTTGATCCTCACGGCGGCACGGCGGTACTTTTTGCTGTCGTCGCGCAGGCGGGAGCTCAGCTCGCCCATGCGCTCGAGGGAGTCGCCGCGGTAGAGCAGGTCCTCGATGTTCTTGGTCATGACCTTTGTGACGTCGCGCAGCTCGTCGTTGAGCTTGTCGAGGTTCTGGGAGGCGCGGGCGTCCGAGTAGGTGGCCTTCGTGCGGGAGATGAAGGTGTCGAACTCCATGAAGGCGTAGGGCCGCAGCGCGGGCGAGTGCAGCTGGGCCACCGGGTAGGTCTGCGTGAACTCCCGCGCCAGGTCCGACAGGTAGGTGAAGGCCAGCTTGCGAGGGTAGGAGCGGTCCGTTATGCAGAGGAAGGTTATGTCGTTGTCGACCAGGTAGCTGTTCGTGTGGTTCTGTCAGTTCGTAGTCTGGCTTGTAGAGAAGATAGGGCCGGGGAAAAGGGGATCGAAAGCAGCGGGCTTACTTGAGGTTGTAGGAGCCGCTTTCGATGCTGGCTTGGGGTTCCGAATTGCGGGAGAGCTTGCGCAGGACTTGTTTGATTTGGGATTTAACCTCGGCGAGGGCGGCTTCTTGCTGGGCGTCGTCGACGGATGCGCAGAGCATCAGGCCTGCGAGGCGTGTTAGCTTTTTTTTTGGACTTCGTGGGAATGAGGATAGGGGGAGTTTGCGTACCGTCCAGCCTTGCTATTTGCGTTGAACGAATCATTCTGGTATGTGCGGGGGTGTGCGTGCGCCTGCGGATAGGAGGGAAAGGAGAGAGAGCGTCAAGAACTGAGGTTCGTCGCAGCGAAGCTCGCGTTCTAGTCGTCGGCGGCGGATCGCGGGGTGTACACTAGCTATCAACGTGTCCTGAGTGCGATTGGGACGGGAGTGCTGGTGGTCGGATTGCCGTGGTTGGCGCGGTGAAACGCCCCTGTCCTGTAGCGATTTTCTCTTTGGAAAACTGTCGCCGAAACGGTTTCTCGAGGCTATGGTATAGGTTGAGTGCTGTGTATTTACTTCTCCGTCAGGGGCTTTCTTTTCTCTCGGGCGGCCTTCCAACTCTGGATCATGGATCTCGGCCAACTTGGGTACTGGATAAGAGCTCTCCACTGTCCACGTCCCTGGGAATTGCGATGACACCATGGGTGGACGGGGCTGACCAATTGGAGCCTGGAGGGGTAACACAGGGAGTACCCTGGTACCATATGTGTGGCCGAATTGTGGCTTTGAGTTGGCCAGCCTTGTTTAATTGAGACTTGTTGTGAGGAGTGAGTGAGTTGTGAGACTTTCAACCGCTTTCTTCTCCTGTCTTCTTTATGAAGGAGGCATGGTGGGATTATTCACCTTTCAGTCAGAATTTGCGATACCATATTTAGCAGGTCTTTTTTGCTGTTTCCCGTCCAACTTTTCATTGTGATACCCTCTGTTCTGGTTTCAGTTGAATTGTAAGTCTTCAAGTATGCCTACGCTCATTGCATATCAAACAAAACCACTTGCTTTGTGAGCGTTGTATGAAGCCAAGTCACCTAGTATGACGGATTTGCTCTCAATATCGCGCGCAGTTGGATATAATAATAATCATTATCATTTGAACAAATCACCCAGTTGTTTATCCACCAGCTAATGCCTGCCCAGACTGCACCTTGCCCAGTCCTTTGGCATCCCGCCAGCAACCGCCCAAAATGGCAGTCACTCCTCCCCCATCAGTAGACATAGAAATGGCCGACGCAGCCTCAGTAACTTCCGGTCTCACCTCCCCTCCGAAAGAAAACGGCCCATTGTACGACCATCTCGTCGAGGGAGAGAACAACCTCGCCGACAAGCAACTAAACTCACTCGAAAAAGTTCACCTCGAGTCGCCCACCATCGCCACTACGGAGTCACCCACAATGGCGAGAAGGTCGGCGCGCAATGCGAATAAGCCCAAGCCGGTCGTTGCATCCCCGACAAGACCGGCGAAGAAGAAGATCATCGCCAAGGCCTCGAATACGAAGAAGCCCAAGTGGACCGCGGAGAAGCTGTTGACGGATTCGAAGTCACCTCTTGCCAGCGCAGATCTCAGAGTACGTTGTATTTTTCTTTGCCGCACACTTCTTTGGGAGATTCTGTACTGCCCAGGTACTTTATTGCTAACGTTCTCCGAAATAGACTATCCTCTGCCAGCCCGCGGCGTGGGACATCCTTTCGCCCACCGAACGCGCCGAGATCACCGCTCTCTTCCCCGAAGGGACGCGGATCTTGGACGAAGGCACGGATGATGCGCGTCCCGACTTCGAGGCTCTCCTCAACGACAACAACTTCCGCCACGACTGCGCCACCTACACGGATAACATTGCCCAGGGGAAACATGACCCGGAGTGGCTCGAGCAGGCGTGGGCTGCGCGTGAGCGCCGTAGGGCCGGCGACTTTGACACGTATCTTGCGCAGAAGTTTGAGGATGAGTGGAGCTGCAAGTTGCCAGAAGATCTGAGACCGCATCGTGACGACTCTGCGCCCTCGGTGGAGGAGTCTGGACGAGCAAAGGAGAACGGGGAGTCGCAGAATTCGTCTAGTGGTCCGCATAAGGAGCTGACTTCTCTGGAAGTGGCTGTTGCATCTCACCCAGCTCCCCCTTTGGATGAGGACAACGAGATTCAGGTTACAACAGAAGAGCCGCGCGGTGAGGATCAGGGAGGCTCCATTGATGCGGATGCTGAGATACAAGATTCGCAAGATGAGGAGGCTCTAGAGACATCGAATGCTGGGGATATCAAGATGGTTGAGGAGAATGCTTCTGAGAACAAAACGCGAGTTACACTCGGGTCGCCGGTTCCCGAGGATAAGAGAGGCCGAAAGAGGGTTCGTTAATGACCTGGGTGGGAATTGAAGTGCGGGTGGGAAGGGGCAGCAATTAGACATATCACGACTTGATGACTTATGGGTTGGGAATTCCGAGGGCCATCATGGAGACGAAAAGGCATAGCGGGCATGGTGTTGCTTATTTCGACAGGACTGCAAACTACCTTGCCTTGATGCCGCCCACGCTTTCACTGCGATAGGCACAGAGGGTAGCACAAAAAAATAATTCATGAAAACAGCCTTTCCAGGAATCCGAAGTGAAGTAATTAATTCCCATGACGGTTTACTGGATTTCGGTGACATGTGTGATGCAGTCCACAGCTCCAGGGCCCCACATCGCCGAACAGAAACCCCAAATCCTGTGGATGAAAAGCCTAAACCGCAACCGGATTTCATACCTCAGCTGCCAGTCTCAGCAGTTGAAGACTAACCTCACCGATGTATCAGAGTGTCCAGTCAGCCGTGACTTGAGAGGAATCCGATCATTTTGGAAGTCCATAAAGGCGAAGACAAGCAGATCGCCAAACCGTCGTCTAAAAATCCGATCAGCGTGCAGAGCCGATCCGCCCCTCTGCTGCAGAAGCCCTCAAGCCTCTACAGCTGAGAACACCATCGTCACCATGGCGCCTTCTGCAGAGAACCACGGCCGCTCACATAGTCTTTTGTTGTTTCAGAAACTTCTCAATTTGAGAGACAGCGCGAGTCCTCTGACGCTTGTGCTTGACAACCTTGAGCAAGTCGCGGCGCCCGTGGTACGGGAGTTCGTCTCCAGAGCCAAGGTGGGTGACAACTTGATGTGGTTACGTCTTGACAGCAAACGGGCATGAGAATTTTTGTCTCTGGAAGCTGTTCTTGACACTTTTTATTACGAAAACCGGATTGACATTGTTGTAGATCGCAAAAGCAAAAGTCATACTCCTCTCTTTCGCAACCCTGAAATGCCCACGAGATGTCGACGTCGTCATTAAGGCCCGCGGCAAAACCCTCAAAGCCCTGAGAGCAGAGATTCTATCACATTACCCGAAGCCCGATGCCTCAGCGGCAAAGGGCGCAGCCCCGTCCCAAAGTACGTGTGACTCCCATCACAGGCTGTCTTGACCTCTGACTCATCCGCAACAGAAACTGTCGTGCTGCTCGACTCTCTAAACGACCTCGCCACAGCGGCGCCGCAAGTCGTGCCTACATTTCTATCGACTATCATCATGCCCTCTGTTTCCCTCGTAGCCGTGTACCACGCCGACGTACCCCTCGTCCTCCCCCGGACCGTCAGCGAGTACGAGCCTCATCCGCTGACCGTCCTCTCCCACCTGGCCACATCCATTCTCCGGCTTTCGAGTTTACGGCAGGAGATTGAGCGCCAGAAGGCGAGGAACAGGAGTCTCCAGGAACCGGAGTGGGGCCTGGGTGAGGAGAGGGAAGGCGTGTTGATTGGTCTCAAGGGGGAGACCAAGTCTGAGGACTATCGCGGTGTCGTAGTGGAAATGGAAATCAGGAGGCGGAGTGGACGAGCCATGGCGGAGAAGTTTGTTTTACTTCCGTTGGCTAGCACAGCGTCCCTATCCGGGAAGGCTTCGAAGGTGTTCTTGCTATCGGAGCATCCAGTGTTTGCGGCACCCGAAGACAATCATGTGAATGGCGGTGCCGGGGAGGAGGAAGAGCCGGAGAGCACCTTCAACTTGGGACTTACGGAAAAGCAGCGACGGGACAGGGAAGGGATTGTACTACCCTACTTTGATGCGCAAACGGATATCGGAGCTGGTGAGGGTGGAAGGATTCTGTACGAAATGGGCAGAGAGGATGACTTTGATGACGAAGAGGATGAGATCTAGATGGCTTGACCTGGCAGACGAACATGATGATGGCATTCTCCATCTGAAATTATGACCTTGAACGCAGCCTATTCAATCGCTTGGAAGCCTGAGGCTTGTTGTCATCGACACCTCTCACCGCTTTGGGGCAGGCAGCCTCTCATGCCCTCCCCCCCACCGCCTCCCCCGCCCCCCACCTCACGCTCCTTCCTATCCACGTCTCGACCTGATATCTCAGGTGGAATCCAGTCGGAGCAAGCCATCAGGGTCCCTCCAGCCCTGACGCACAGGCCATCTCCAATGGGTATTTAATCTCGTCGACTTCTCGCAGACTTCCACTTGAAACTTTCCTTCTTTAGCTCTCTGTACGTGGACCTGAACAACCCCCAACTTTGCGACCTCCACTGACATTCTTGATAGTTGCCTTTTGGCTTAGATCAAGTGTGTACGTATTCACCAGATCTCTTCCCATCGTCTTGATTGTCGCTGACGATGTTCTCCAGAGTATCTGTTCTAGTTAGATTAATCTCTGACTGGCGCCTACGGGCGTCAATCGTGATTATTCCTATTTTTGAAGCCTCGGGCGGAGGTCCCTATGGCTTGCCACAAACCTCTGCCCACCGTGTCCCTGGTATTACACTGCCTCCAGGCGACGCAAACCACTTGTTTTCATTGCTTACCCTGGCTTTCAGGGTTGTGAAGAAGACTTCCCCATATGATTGGACTGCTGCGGCGACCAAGTGTCTGCATCACGACGAGGCGTTGATGGGGTTGGGGATAATGGCCCGACGAGCGGTAAGCGCACCGATGGCAAGGTAGCAGTTAGGCGTAGTCATTAGGATGCCTCCCTACCTTACCTTGGGAAAGTTTGGGGCAAACGAAGGAATCTAATGTGGCTTCAAGCCGCGTTTCGTTACGATTATTCATAGCCAGCACTTCTTTTCATACTGGATTAGGACAGAAAATACGATGGAAACTTTTCCATTTGCGCCCGTCTTCAGAATAGCGCTGAAAGGAGCAGTGGAAGAGCGAGTGCCCGACTCGAGAACAGGCAGGATTCTCGTGATGTTTGGTAATGTGACAACAGTGTTGAAAAATGAGAGAAACAGTCCAGGCAAGGTAGACCTTGCAACGGCGCGTCGGTGGATGCCGCTGCGCCTGTCGGAACTTGTCCCAGGGTAACCCCCCGCGCTTAATCTTAGGGGCTGGGAGCTCCGAGCTACCGTGAATGAACCGCTACTGCACCAATATCACTTAACCCCAAATTTTCTCCAGCCTCGAAGTGACGTCGTTGCTTAGCCTCTTTGATCGCACCGAAAGTCTCGCAAGATATCAGCCTTCTAAACACATTCTTCGCCAAGCTCACGACACGATGGTCCGCGGACGCGACAACCGACGCTGGGACGAGCCCGACAGACGCAGCCGTGGTGGTGGAGGAGGCGGCGGCGGCCGCGACAGGGATCGCGATGGCAGGCGCGACGACCGTGATATGAGAGGAGACGCCCGCGACAGAAGATACAGATCCAGGTCGCGCGATAGACGCGACAGAGACGCCCGCCCCAGATCCAGAGACAGACAGAGAGACGGTCCTCGCGACGACCGCAACGGCGGCAGACCGCCTAGGCGAGACAGAGATGATGATCGACGGAAGAGAGACGACGATCGCGGCGACGATAGGCCGCCCAGAAGGCGCGACGATGAAGAAATTCGTCGTAAGTCACAGCCCACAAATCATCACTTTCCTCCTTCCACGACTAACGGAATTTTGCTAGCACCACGCGATCGGGACCGCAGACGGTCGGCCTCTCCCCGCCGCAGCGGCAGCCCACCACCTTTGCGACGCGACGACCGCTACACAGAGACTCTACCGACGCGCGCAGTGGGAAAGTCGAAGAAGGAGCAGCATACCATGTCCTTTAAGGTCGGACGCAACGACTCGCCGCAGGTCGACAGCGGACGCGACAGCGAGCGCGGGGATACCCCGATGACGGGTCGGGACGATCGCAACGAAAGGGAAGACGATGAGCCTGAGCCCGAAGTGGAGGGTGACGACTTGGCCGCTATGCAGGCTATGATGGGCTTTGGTGGGTTCGGCACGACCAAGGGACAAAAGATTGCCGGCAACAATGTCGGAGCGGTGCGGAAGGAGAAGAAAACGGAGTATCGTCAGTACATGAACCGACAGGGCGGATTCAACCGCCCACTCAGTCCGACTAGGTAATTGACTTTGATGATCGGTGGGTTTCCATGGCTGGTTGCATGATATCAGGATGTGGGCTCGGTTAGCATTACAATGCTCACTAACTGCTTCAAAGCGGGTAGGAGATTATGTTAATTGGTGCCGGTATGCTACCATTTTCCCCTTTGTACTGAGATACCTTAAGATGTCCAGAAATTGGCACTGCGTCCACGACGCTAATCTGAGTAGACCTTGATGTTCGTGCCCTGAGGATTATCCCGATGCTGTAGACGCAGGAGCTGGAGGCGTTGACTCTCTCGTCTTGCCTTCCTTTGCCTCCGCCTTGAGCTCGCTGTCGAAGATATCGACCGCGAGACTGGCGTCCACAAAGTCCTCAAGCTCCTCCGTCACGGTCTTCAGCTTCTCCTTCACCGCAATGCTACCCTCGAAGCCTACTATGTGTCTCGCTGGCGGGTTTTCATGCCCACCAATCGCCGTCAAGGCATGCACCGTTTCCGTTACCAACCGATCCGTGGCGCTGGTTGGCAGCTTGGGGTATCTTACGATGACCTCAGTGTCCGACGGCTCCATGGCGGTGTCAGGGTTCATGTTGAGCACGTTGCCTAGCATGTCCCGGATACTTGGCGCTGGGTTAATCTCAGAGTCGTAGTAAGGGAGCTGGGGCGCAAAGATGATCCTATTCGTAAGTGACTGGATCTCCTTGTTGGGCTGGACAATGGTGACTTTGATGTTGAACGGGGCGATTTCGTATGCCAGTGAGTCGCAGAAGCCCTCGAGGGCCCAGATGGCAGACGTATAGATTGGCATACCTGGGGTACCGATGTGACCGCCCGTGCTAGAGAGGATGATGATGTGACCTGTGTGTTGGGATCGAAGCAGCGGCAGGGCGGCTTTGATGAAGTTGATCTGCGAGAAGAAGACGGTCTCGAACTGCTCGCGAACGAGGTTCTGGGTGAGCGGATTTGTCGAGAGTTCCTCGACGCTGCCGACGACCGCTGCGTTGGTCAATGTCATGGCATCTTAGGCACATAAATCCCACGATTCAACGTACCATCAGACTTGCAACACAGCAAGATGTCTATCCTTCCAAACACCTGAACGGCCTCCGCTACAGCAGCACCGCACTGGCCCATGACGCGCCCGTCACAACGGATGCCGCGTATCCTATCCTTCCATCCTTCGCGATCCTTGCGATTGCTCTTACATTCGTTGATGAGCTCTCTGAACTCCGCGCTGCGCTCTTCATCCTCGATTTCGTTCGGCGGCAGACAAGCCACAACATAATCGCCGTGAGCCAGCAGCAATCGAATGAGTCGGATTATGAGCGGCGAGAGAGCAGTGGTAAGGAACCATGTCCTTGGCGAATTATGAGTAGCTTGAATGGATCAGACCAGAATCTTGACGTTGACCCGATTAAGTACTCACGGAACGACGGGGCGGGTGTAGAGTGTGTGTGTCTAGCTGGCGTAGCATCTGGCCCTTTGCGGTCAGCCATGTCCGACAGCAGGCGGAGTTGCTCCTAAGGGAATTGCGAGCCAATTAACCTTGCATCGCGAACGACTCGTCTTACGAGGCGAAATCAGCCAGAGAAAGGTTCTCTCGGAGGGTGGATGCGTGGGGATATGTAGGCAGGCCTTGGTCGTTGGGCGAGCATGCATCCAGTAGCGCGGGGGGCCTTGAAGCGACGGCAGAGGTCTAGGGAAATTAATACAGCATCTTAATAAGAGGTTTGTTACTGGAGGCTGATAAGTACGCTATGGCGAACCATGCCTTTAAGGTTGCAATTCCTGGTGCCGTCTGCAGTTTTAGGTCGGGGTGAGGGGGAACTGTCCACTGTCCATTATTCCAGCCCAACCACGAAGAAACCTCCCAAACCCCCGCCCCCCAGAGCGCCCTGGCTCCCGGATCTCAGCGCCCGAGGCGAGACCCACAGCGGCGCGATTCCAGCGGCACCCCACGCTGCTCGCCGCTGTAATCTGGGGTCCAGTCACGTCACTTTTTGTTCCGACACCGGTGTCTCTTCCGCACTTTGGCGGGGTTACGGTGTATGGAATAGCGACTTTTTTTTCTGACACCACTCCCCTCCGTGAGTCATTTGAAAGTCGATTCGGCCCGAACATAAGAACGTTGCCAACGCTCCCGATCACAGTGAACGGTGCTGCTGACCTTCTACCGTCATTCCCTAACCCAATTGGACATCGAAGACCGCCCATCATGCCCACCCGCGCCGACATCACCTACTTCGGCGCCGGCCCCGCGCTGCTGCCCACCGACGTCCTCGAGACGGCCGCCCAGGCATTGCTCGACTACAACGGCACCGGCTTGGGTATTGCCGAGCACTCCCACCGCAGCGAGATCGCAACCAATGTCCTCGAAGGGGCCAAGGCCGACCTGACGACCTACCTCGACATCCCCTCCGACTACGAGATCCTCTTCATGCAGGCCGGCGGCAGCGGCGAGTTCTCAGCGACAGTCTACAACTTTGTCGGAGCCTGGGTTGCTCGCCAGCGTGATGCTGTCCAAAAGCGCCTCGGCGCCACCGAAGACACCGAGGAAGTCGTCGCCGAGCTGCGCAAGCTCGTCAACGAAAAGCTCAAGCTCGACTACCTCGTCACAGGCGGGTGGTCGCAGAAGGCCAGCGCAGAGGCCGCGAGGCTGCTCGGTCCCGAGTTCGTGAACGTTGCCGCCGACGCGCGCAAGATCAACAACGGCAAATTCGGCAAGATCCCCGAGGAGAAGGACTGGAAGCTCAGCGAGGGCGCCGCCCTGGTGTACTACTGCGACAACGAGACCGTCGACGGCGTCGAGTTCCCCAGCTTCCCTGCCTCTCTCGCACCCAAGGACAACGGCGAGGGCCCGATCGTCGTAGCCGACATGTCCTCCAACATCCTCTCCCGCAGAGTCCCTGTCAAGAACTACAGCGCCATCTTTTTTGGCGCGCAGAAGAACCTCGGTCTCACGGGTGTCACCGTCGTCGTCATCAAGAAGAGCCTCCTCGCCGCTCAGCCGTCGCCCACGCTGATGCGCAAACTCGGCCTACCCATCAGCCCCATTGTCCTCTCCTACGAGACGATTGCCAAGAACAACTCGTTGTACAACACCTTGAGCATCTTCGAGTGAGTCATGAAACGAAGCCCCGCTCCCCCTGTCATTTGGACCCATCTAACGGGCATTAGTGTCTACGTTGCCGGACAGGTTCTCAAGAAGCTGCTCCGCACTTTCCCCGACAAGGTCGATGGCCAGCAGGCCGTTGCTGACAAGAAGGCCTCGCTGATCTACACGGCTCTCGAGGCGCACCCTGACGTCTACCGCATTGTGCCTGACAAGTCTGTTCGCTCGCGCATGAACATCTGCTTTCGCGTCACCAAGAGCGGGGATGTGGACGCAACCGAGAAGGCGTTCCTCAAGGAGGCCACGGCTCAGGGATTGACCGGTCTGAAGGGCCACCGCAGCGTCGGCGGTATCCGTGCCAGCAACTATAACTCCATTCCTCTGGAAGGCGCGGAGAAGCTTGCTGCGTTCATCGAGTCTTTTGCCAAGGCTTGAAGGTGTGCTGATGAAGGCGGTCGCGTAGGGCCGAAGACTTATGATACCATGTAAAGGAGTATTTAACAAAAGAGGGACAAAACGGGTCAAGAAAAGCTATTTGGGAATACTTGGGCAGCATTGGTGTAATTTGACATTTCGCTTCCAACTTCCCTTATTCGCCTGTGAATTGTAGGGAGGGTCTCTCCTGGTCTTAATATTATGTACTCTGAAATGACAACGGGTTTATGGGCCTGGATATTATTGCGTTCGGATTGATCATGTTTGACCGAACGGCCATCGTCATTCAGTCGCAATACTTCCTGGGTGTTGGATACCGACTTCGTGAATTCCGTGGCCAAGTCCAAACTGAGTACAAATAAGATGTTTCCTAGAGATTCCTACTCTAAGAGCATGCTTTATCCAGCAGTCTCTCTGGTCAGCCACAAAGACAACTTCCCCGGACAATAGGGACATCTTGATAAGAGCGTTCTCATCATACTTTTCAAAGCAAGTTTTCTATAATTCTTCCTGTCCTTCAAGCACCTGTACAGTATTGATAGATGTCCTAGCGTTATGGCTTCTTACTCGGACTCTATCTCCGTTAGAATATGGCTACATTATCTAATTTTACACATACTCATGTTTTGATTTGTAACTTCATTGAGTTGGCTACTGGCGAAGAGGTAGTCCTGGCGTTTGATTTGGTGGATTCCATAAGAGTCTTCTCAGGGGTTGCTTTGCTTTACTAAAGTCTGCCTTAAAGATGGACTTGGCTACCATGAAAAGAAACTAGGTAACGGGACTTACTGAGAACCTGGGCTTAACATGATCGGGACCTCAGCATAGGGAGCAAGATGTACTTGCGAAGGACGAACCTGACGAAACGACCAGTAAGATGTCTCAAGTCTGTTTCCAGCGGTCTCATCAGATGCTCGTCAGATGCAAATGAGTAGTTGCTTGAATCGAGCACGTGAAAGGCGTGTTTGGTGCTGAGCGTCCTCGGGGAAAGATGGAAGTAACGTCAACAACGATGAATGCATGATGGACGGTTTAGAGGGATCTCACTCCTGAGAAGAAATGAGCGGTTTCGCTCAGACTTAAACTCCGACAACAGAGACGAGGGCGACAGAGACAATTATAGTGCATACAATAAGATGAGTTCGAATTAATACAGCCTCAAAGGGGCAGCTTAATAATAAGCATCTAAATAATAGTACCTATAGTTCTAATTTAACGCTTTAACCCAGAACCCTCATTTGGCTCTTTCTAACGTTAGTCTCACCGTTAGTATGCATTTTCGCAGCAGTTTAATGTTGTGAATGTAACTAAATTATGATTAAGGGGTACCACGAGTTACTTTGCTTCTGGCTCTGGATCTGCCTCTGGCGCTGTGGTCTTCATCGCGAGCTTGATTCTCCAGTTGATGAAATCGTCCGTTAAGATTTCTCCATGCCCGGCCTCCTCGACTCTGAAAACTTCAACCATCGGACTTCCTGGTCGCCTGCGTATTCTCCACACACCATCGTCATTGATGGTCTGACGAAGCCCTGGACTCTAGTCAGCACAGCTTCCTTTCCTTCACATGCCCGAGACCTAAGCATTAGGTGACTCACAAACAAGGAACTCGGCCGCGAAGTTGACACACATGTCCCCGTTCCATGCCGCGCTCCCCCGTCTCTGTACCGTTTCCGGAATCTTTTCCGTCTCAATTTCCTCGACACTAGTCAACATCCCTCGATTACTCCTGAACCCGACGATAATCTTAGGCACGCCTAGCAAGAAACTCTGGATCCAGAACTTCATCAGCTTGCGATGAAAGTTATCCACGTCCCGCTCGCCGCGAATCTCCAGACTCGTTTTGAGCTCGACCCAATTCGTCGGCGCACCCTGCTTTGCGGGCTTGGAGTCCCACACGGCGTCGACTTCCCCGCCGATGCAGATGACTGTCTGACCTATCCCTGTTCGGACGACGGAGCAGTATTGGGCTTTGTTGTTTACAATTTCACTGGTACGATTCTCGATGTACTCTCGAGGCGTGTCGCCCCAAGGCGCGGGCAGGGTTGCGAGTGTCTCGAACTTGTAGCCTTTGACGGGTGAGCATACGCTGTGAAGGGTTGCGGATCAAAATACGCACCCCAGAATTGCATCACTTCTGGCGGAATTGGGCCTCGACGCTGCTGAGCGTTTTGCTTCTGTTGTGAAGCCACTTTGTACTCGTGATTCTCTTCAATAAAGCTGTTCTCTTGTCAGTCCCCAAGCCATGACATTGAAATGATCGTAGTGAGGAGCGCCGCACATGCAATCCTGAGTTCGGTCAGCTCAGCCGAGATTTCAGGGAGTTTGTTTGCGTACTTGATATAGGGTCGCATTCATTTCAAAGCTGAATCAGATGTTAGTTTCTGACCAACACCCAACCGACAACTCATCAACTGACCCATCGCGATCTTCGAAAGGAGAGCCCATGATCTAGCTGCGTTTTAGCAGAGTGAATAGCAAAAGCTCTCATAGGTCTCTGACCTTCGTCATCATACCACGCCATGTCACGATCTGGGCATCTATCTTCTGTCCAGTCTCTTCTTCGTGAGCCTTGATGGTCTTTAGAAGGGCTCCAAGATGCTCGGGCTTGGCATCATCATGCTTGACGAAGGTGTCGTAGCCATCTGATAAATCGACTCCAAGAGGTGGCGTGTAGTAGTATCTCAGTGAAGAGTCGTCGAGATGGAACTCGTGGTTGTCGTCGTATGAGAAGCATGCGAATTCCTATCAAACGTTTAGTAATGTGTGATATTTGAAATGCAGTAGTTTTGAATCCTTTGAGGGACGGAGATTTCTGAGCGTTGCGCGTGCTACGATGATCAAGTACTTACTCTGGGTCGTTTGACTGGCTGGCTGGCGGCATAGAAGCGCCCAATTGGCTGTATAGGGAATTCGTTGGACATGACGCGAGGTTTAGAGCGAAGTCCACCTTGCATATAACAAAAGCCCTCAGATGCTTATCTCCAACTGGCTCCCATTGTCGAGCGCGTCACAATATCGGTTAACTATCCCGGTCTCACCGTCGGTGTCGGGATCGGGAGTTGTCCAAGGGGCGTTGCGGCGCGATGGCGCGGCGCGCGGCAGGTGGGGCTGGAAGCGATCCGGGGTGGTGGGGAACGCGAATGGCTTAGGTAGGCCCTTGCCTCTGCAGCTACATGGCCCGCCCGGCAGCTCCATACCTCACTTCAGGTAGGCACGCCAGCTTCGACGCCAGAACGGTTTCAACATTATTTCGTTGCATTTCGAGATACCCAACCACCCTACCGAAGCCACGAAGCCAGTGAACCTCTACTGTCCTCCGATAATCACCCAGTTCCCCGAGACTGCGCCGACCGCGATGCGATTTCTCCTCCTCACGATCGTCTAAAGTGCCACTTCCAATACATCCCTCACGATGTCGAACCGGTATGGCGGAGCCTACCGGAACGGCAATGGCTATGGCAACTTCAGTCGACGAGAAGAAGACTACGATCCCTATGGCGACGGCTACGGCGGTAGCGATAGAGACAGGGACAGGAGCGACCGTTACGCTGTCGGTTCCCCGCCGATGAACTCCTACTCACGATCACCGCCAGCCATGCGAAACCCAGGACCACCCCCAATGCGTAGCCGCGAGCGCATTCAAGAGACGAACGCCGAGCGCCAAATTGTCCAGGTATTGGAGCACATCAAGCAAGAATGGCCCGCCATGTGCCAAACCGACTGCGTCCCCGTGCAGCTCGCCCTCCAGCTACTCGACACCAGCTCTGTCGGCCGCGCTCACGATTATCGCAAGTTCCAGCAGACACACACATACCTTCAAGACTCTCTCAAGGGGATCGTGCATGAGCACCACCAGGGCTTCAACAGTTCAATTGGCACGTTTCACAAGATTCAGGGCAGCATTCAGGCGTCGCAGAAGAAGGTGCGCACGCTCAAGGATTCACTGTTGACGTCCAAGGTCAGCCTGTGCACTTCAGACCCCGAGCTTAAGAAGCTTTCGGCTACCTCGCAGGCTTACGATGAGTTACTGACGACACTGAATGAGCTGGAGGAGTTGAGACTCGTGCCAGATCAGTTAGAGGCAAGAATTTCCGAGAAGAGGTTCCTGAGCGCCGTTGAAGTTCTGCAAAATGCGTTGAAGAAGCTGCGCAAGCCAGAACTCAATGATATTGGTGCTTTGAGTGATCTGAGGGGCTATCTAGCCAATCAAGATACGGCGCTCATGGATATCCTGGTGGAGGAGCTTCACGAGCACTTATATCTCAAGTCGCCGTATTGTCAGGAGAGGTGGCAGAACCTCGCCAAGACTCAAGGGGCCTTGAAGGAGGGCAACTATGAGGCGATCACGATTACGCCTTTCCACCAGATCCTGGATACCATGGATTTTGAAGGCAAGGCGGCCGAGGATCCGGCTAAGAACCCAGAAGCTGACACGTTCTCTTACGTTGCGCTACTGGTAGAGGCTTTGAATAAACTGGGAAGACTGGAGACGGCTGTTGATACCCTCAAGCAGAGGCTACCCGTTGAGCTCTTCACCATTGTGAATGAGACACTCAACGAAGTTGACCAGCGTCACCCAAGCTCACTGCGAGGCGGCTCTACCAACGCCCAGGGCCTGCACATCTATGGCAGCAGGGAGACACAGATGAGAGCTGATGTAATCTACGACCTTCTCTGGACGCTCTTTGGCAAGTTTGAAGCCATTGCAGAGGGCCACCGCGTCTTTCACGAATCGATCAAGGCACTCATCCGGAGAGAAGGTGCTGGAAACAACAGCGCCTTGCTTGGCAGTTTCAAGGAACTTTGGAACCTGTACCAGAACGAGATTCGTTCTTTGCTACACAACTACGTCACAACAGATGCCGATGTCTATCAATTCAACTCGTCACCGAAGCCCGGCGTCAACATCAACTGCAAGAAGGACGCCACCAGAGAACACTTATTCAAGTTTGCCGAAGGCGATCCCAAGGCTGTGGATATGACTACGGAGTATGAGGCACTAGAGGGCATCATCCGTGCTGCTGTCCCCGGTCTGACAGACACCTCGCGTAAGGGCGCAGACAAGAAGCGGCCAGCGCTGGATGTCACTACCAAGAGAGGTACGGCGACGGGTTGGGAGAATAAGCAGACACAGGGCACCTATAAATCTCTCGTCGAGCCCAGCGTTTTCAACATGAGTCTACTCCTCCCGCCTACACTCGTCTTCCTGCAAAGACTGAAGATGATCGTACCGCCTGGCTCAGACCTTGCCACCAGCACCCTGACTTCGTTCCTGGATAACTTCCTGGTCAACGTCTTCCAACCCCAATTGGACGAGACGCTCGGTAAGCTCAGCGACACCATCTTTGGCGAAGTCGACTCGTTCCTCCAAGACCAAGAGTGGATGCAAGTCGCTCGACGACCAGTCTTCAAGGGCACGACAGCTTTCTTCGCCGTTGTGACCGCATTCTGCCGCATGTTGGGCACGATTCCCCACGATCAGGCTCTCAGCACCCTCATCATTACCCAGATGATGAGATACTACGACCGGTGCTTCGGATGGTACAAGTTCCTCGTCAGCAAAACCCAAGCGCAGGCAGGCGAGCCCACCAAACTCCGCATGTCTGCGGGCATGGCTTTGGAGGAAGGCGATGTCCACGAGACTATGAAGCAGCTCTGGACCTCCGACACCCTTGAGCGTGATCTGCTCGAAAAGGAAGTCGGTTTGCTCATTGTCCAGACAAACGAGAAGCGCATGGAGCTCGCAGACATCATCACAGACAAGGACACAATCTCCTCTCTGTGCCTCCTGTACACCAGTATGAAGTGGCTCGCCGTCAAGATCTCGGGTCTGCGCCACATCACCCGCAACGAGGCCGACTCCTCTCGGCCAAACCTCAACAGAGGCTCCAGCAAGCGCTGGACTCTCATGAACGACCCCAACAAGGCCACCAACGAAGAGGGTCCCGTGTACCTCCCAATGACACAGGAAACCGCGCAGTACGTCTCCCTCCCCTTTGTCCTCTCACAAACACACGCTAACCGATAGGCAGAGCCTTCGACGGCATCGTCTCCTCTTTCGAGGAACTGGCCGTCACAGCCCTCCTAACCCTCCACATGGAAATCCGTACCGAGATAATCTACTCCCTCCGCACCGCCCTCTCCCCCGACAAGGCCCCGTACCTCCTGGACCAAGAAGTCACCGAGCCCGACCCGCAAATCCTCACCCTCAACTCGGACCTCATCCTCTATGACGAGACCATTGCCAAGTACCTCCGCGCCAAGGAGACGGCCTTCATCCGCACGGGCCTCGGCATCCTCATCAACGCCTACCTCGTCACCAACGCCGCCTTCGTCTCCCCCATGAACGCAAAGGGCTGCGGCCGCATGCAGCTCAACATACTCGTCCTCCAGCAAAACCTCAAGAATGTCGAGGAGGGCGTCGACCTCGCCCGCGCCAGCAACTACTTTGCCCTCTTCGACAAGGGCCCCGACGCTATCGTCGACAAGGCCCGCGAGGACAAGGACAAGGACGAGCACGCCGACCCCAGCGACACCTTCACCTACGAGGAGCTCAGGACGCTGCTGGAGCTGTGCTTTAGCGAGCAGCTCGCGAACCCGGAACGGGGGATCGCAAGCGCCGCCAAGAGGCAGATGGCGGACAAGATGCTGGGGCTCAGCGAGTACATGTGGCAGAGTTGAGAAGTGAGAGAGAGAAGTTTGCCTAGACAGATGAAAAAAATGGCTGTGGGTCAGCTGGGTAAGGTGGTCATAATGAGGAATTTCAGTTCTTGCGTGGAGTTTAACGGATGGGAATACCTGTTATCAGGGGCAATGCAGCAAATGTTCTGGTATGGGCTCACTTAAAACGAAGTAGACATGACCACGAAGTGGTCTGTCGAATTTCCTTTTTTTTTTGGGGGGGGGGGTATTCTTCTTTGCAGTCTATAGCATTTTTTGTTTCTTCAATGCCAAACTTTTCCCAACCACATGTACAAACACACAACCAAATGTCCTCACTTCTTTCTTTTCACTATCGAAACCAACCCAATTACATCTCGTTACGAATGAACGAGATCCCTCCCCCTGTTAATCTGCACCTTCTTATCCTCGCCACCACTGACGATACCCCACGTCTTATCCCACGCCAGACCGAACACCTTGGCGCCCTCGCCGCCCATGGGCACTTTCTTGCCGTTGAGGGACTCCCTGGAGATGGTGTAGACGGCCTCGCTGACGCTGCCGCCGCCCTCGTCCTTGGTCGCGGGCCTCACGCTCCGCAGGTCCCAGATCTTGACGGTACCGTCGTGGGAGCCGGACGCCAGGCTGTACTCGTTGTCCGGGGAGGGCGCGAGCGCCGAGACCATGTTTGCGTGGCCGCGGAGGGTGAGCACCGAGGTCGCGTTGGCGTTGGCGCGCGGGTCGAGGAGGGTGACGTGGCGGGCGGCGGACCCGGCCGCGACGAGGGAGGACCCGGCCGGCATGGGGCCGAGGCAGAGGAGGGGGTGCATCGTCGTCAGGGTGGAGACGACGGCGCCGTTGGTGAGGTCGAGAGTGCGGAGGGTGTGGTCCGTCGAGACAGAGTAGGCGACGGTCGAGTCGGAGGGGTGGAAGGCGACGGCGGTGGCGGAGGCGCCTTCGTGGGCGCTGATGAGGGCCTTGGCGCCGCGCTGGGGCACCGAGACGGAGGAGCCGCCGGTCGTCTTTGCGCGCTTCGTCGGGAGGGCGTCGTCGGCGTCGAGCTCGGGGGAGTCCTTCTTGGAAGTGGCCCAGAGGCCTACGCGACCGTCGGCGGACGCGGTGAGGATGCGCTTGGAGGGGCCGTGGACGGCGAGGGAATTGATCATCTTCTTGTGGCCGTGCAGCTCGAGGGTGGGCTTGAGGTCGCCCGAGAAGCGGTCGGCCGACTCGGTGTACTTCCAGACAAGGACCTTCTGGTCGAGGCCGACGGAGGCGAGCTGGGTGGACGAGAGAAACTTTGCGTCGGTGAGGAGCTTGGAGTGGCCGCCAGCGCGGGCCGAGGCGGAGGTGGCGAGGCATTGGCCGGAACCGTCCCAGACACGGACGAGGCCGTCGTACGAGGCGGAGAGAATGCGGTCTTGGCCCTGGGGGAGCGCGTCGGCGGACCAGACGCCGGCGGGGGAGGTGGCGGAGAGGATGTCGACGGCGGAGACCCAGTCGTCGTGCTCGAAGGAGGCCTCGTAGACGGGGGGCAGGAGGGAGCGGACGTATTGCAGGGTGATTGTGGATTCGAGGGAGAGGCCACTGGATTGGAGGTATTCTTCGAGGGTTGTGCGCAGAAAAGTGCCGTTGACGAGGAAGTCGAGAGGGACCGGGGACGAGGTGTTGAGCATCGACTCGGAGTTCAATATCCTGGAGAGGCCATATCTTTTGATGTCTGTTGGGAGGGCATTGAGGTTAGTTCTCTGGCCCATTGGGTTTTCAAGCAGTCTGAATGTTTACCTGCTGGTACGATGAGTTGCCTCTTGCTCTCGTCGAGCTGGAGGTCTTCATGCGACGTTGTGAAGTTGACCTTCACCTGGGCCGCCGGGGACTCCATTTTTTGGCGATCGGCACCGTGATGGGCCTGAATTATTTGAGAATTGGAAGACAAACGTGGCGGTTCGGGTGGTGTTTGAACTATATGTAACACCTCCTGCGAAAAGGAAACGTATTCGTGCAGTTCTCAGGCGTATGCGGGTCGTCCGTTGTTGATGATGAAAAAAATAGGCAATTCTAGTTCTCCATCTAATTTTTTTTTCAAGATGGCCGTCAGCCTTGCAGAAGTCATTAACCCCGCTATAACGAGACTGCCCAATCAGTGAAGCAGCGCAAAAGGGGACCGCTGCTAGGCTGAGTGGTGCCCCGCACTTACCAGCATCCAAGGTACCTTACCTTTGGTTCCTTAGTGCAAGGGGTGTGCTGAAGCGGGGACGTTGCTGGGTCCTAGGTTAGGTACTTTTCAGTCTTTTCTGTCATGGTATACTTAACGTATTGAGTGGTGAAACAGAGGCGAATGCTGTGGATCATGTAGAAGTCCGATTGTCCTGTACTCGCATCTTCCCCTTGCGCGTTCTAATTAATGGCTTTTTTTGTGGAGTTATACAAGTCGCAGTCGTGCTCTACCAATCCTCAATCCACATATTAAGATATCCGTCGAGAGTTAGGCATAACGAACAGAGGGCACCTACTTTTTCGAAGCCTCCAGAATAAAAGCCTCCTCAATAGCTGCCCTGCGTCGAAAGGCCCTCAGCCATCTCTCGCCCCATCGGCGAAGCAGCGTATCACGCTGGCCAGCCCCATCCATCTCCTCCATCATCTCATCCTTACTACCAGAAGCCCAGCTGACCAAGGCATCCTCCATAGCCTTGAAGAGGTCGCGCATGGCCTTGACTTCCCTCTCCTTGGCTTCCTCGTTCGCATCCGCCTCAGTCAACAGCTGTCTAACGCGACCGGTTACCTTGGCGACGGTTCCAAAGACCAGCTCAAAGACATGGGTTTGGGCCAGAGAGTCGCCCGATGATTGTCCGTTGACGTGGCTGCTGCCAACGAGTGCCCAGTTGATCACGGAGATGGGCAGCAAGATCGAGTAGTTCAATAGCTTCTCAACGATTGAAATCGCCACACCGGGCTGGGCGGCCCAATACGACATGACTGCGGTTATGATTTGGGCCTTAGCCGCCTCAGACGCCGCGCCCACATCGAGTAGTCGGTCCTTGGTTCGCTCGATGCAAGCCAGGACGTGACTGAGGGATTTAGATCCAACCCAGCAGACGGCAGTGACGAAAACATCGGTACTGGTCACCAAGGGGTCAAGGCCGCCTTCTATCGCAAGCGAGTGAATTCTTTCAATGATTGGCTGGAACTCTTCGTCTGCCGCTTTGCGTCTCAGCAGGGCGGCGATTTCGCGGCCTTCGGCTGCAAATGGAGTGTCTGTTCTCTCAATTAGAATCGTATGGACGATAAACTAGAATCAACGATGAGGTACTCACTGTCGTCGTTGAACTTAAAGTCAGGGACGTCCTTCTCTTTTTCTGGCCCGATCAAGGGTTGGTATGGCTCAGGAAGCGTTCCTTTGATGCGCTGAGCGAAGCTCAGCCTGATCTCCTTATCAAGTGCTCCGATGATGAATGCCTTCTGGGGGTGAACGTCGGGGAGAAAAACGTCATCTACCCACTCCGTCCACTTCCAGGTGAATCCGAAGTTACTCAAGTGATGTGAGAACCAATCCACGAATCTTTGCATAAGCTCCAGGTCCATTTTGCTCGAGTTGCGGTACATGTGGCGAATAGCACGACCCAGACTGGGCGCAATGGCTGCCGGCGCGATTTTGCACGCTTCAGTAAGAACGGAGTGGTAGTACACGAGCTTGTGTTCGGGAGTGGGAAGCTGAAAGAGCTGCGAGAAGACTGCGTCGACAGCCACGTCCTCGGGCTTCCATGTCGATTTGCCGGATTCGATATCTCGCAGTCTGTCGAACGGAGTCGCTCGCTTAACGAAAGTGGTATCGGAGAAGTAGCAGTCCAAGTCGATGAGGTAACGCGCTGTAACGTTGCGGTTGTAGTCGAGAATATTGATCGTGTCTACCAATCCGTCGCGAACTAAAGAGGCAGCAATGTCTGTGACAGGAGGAACCGATGGGATTTCTTGAGAGGTGTAGACCGAGAAGTAAACCTCGGGAAAGAGGGGTCGAGGGCCGGCAATAATTTTCTCAGGGACAGTGATGTTTGGCAGGTTATGCTTCGTTGCGTTATCGAGCTTCTCCTGGGCCTCAATCTCTTCCAATGGAAGCTTCCAGGGTCTTGGTAGGCAGGAAAGTTCCCAGTTGTTCGCAGCTTCGGTTTGCAGTTGCTTCTGCAGCAAGGCAATTACGCTCATAGAGCCGGTGGGTTCATCCTTCTCAGGGAGATATGGATCTATCAACGCTTGCAGCGCATGAGGTTCCGAGGCAATGATCTCGGTCTTGTCCATGAGATCGGCAGCCTTTTGCTGCCATTGGTTTGGCGCTGCCGCCATAATGTACGGAATCGTGAGAAGAATAATCTTAACTAGCTCGGTACCGATGGTCTATGGAAGGTCAGTACGCGATATGCAGGTCGAAGAGGATGGGAAACTTACATCATCAGAGCTCGCCGTCTGCAAGTCCACTGCACGGTTGAACAACTCCTCCAAAACGGGAAAGATACCCTCGCCGTCTAGGGAACTCTGCAGGCAAGCCAGAAGCTTGAGGTACAGCTTGACATCCCTCCATTCCCCAGCCTCGATCTTCTCCTGAGTCGCGGCGCCCAGCTTGGCGAGGATCTCATCCACGATCTCGGACTTCAGCGTGTTCACCAAGAGAATAACACCAGCAACGAACGGTGTCTTGAGCGGCTGCTCCAGTACAAGCTGCAGAACGAGACTGACGAAGCTTTCGCGCAGCTCAGCATCTTCGGCATTGTCAGCAACAACGTGGGCGATGCTCTGAACTTCCTCATGCCATCGTCGCAAGGGAGACTCAGCGAGGGACAGAAGCTGTCTGCGAACCCTCACTGGGAGAGGCGCGGAATCGATTCTTCGGCGTTGTTGTCGGTGATCGTAATCATCATCCTCTGTCATTGCCAGAAGGCGGGTTATGAGCTCGTGTTGAGACAAGACCGGGGGCAAGAGCAATCTTACCACGATGCCTTCTCTTCCTGTTGTTGTAGCCACCGCCACCGCCATGATGGCGTCTCCGATCGTGATCACCCATTGGAATTGAATTGGATGTTGTTGGTGTTTTCGTCGTCCGAGGGCAGGATTGAACGGTGTTGCCGAAGGGCAGTCTTCCAATGCCAGTCAACCTTGAGATGGGATCCACGTCAAAAAGTTACAGAGGGAAGGCGCGAGCTCCCCCTGCTAGCTGAATTGTCGCGCGTCAATTGGGCCCATTCGATGTCACCCTTAACGCATTTCTGCCTGAGGCACACACTCTCGATGGATGGTTGTTGTAAGCTCCCCTGACCGATTACCTCACCTCTCTGTAACTTACGTAAGGCGTTCGGGTTACCTTCTGCCCATCTTCACATGGCCTTGGAAATGCAGGAACCGGGAAAAACCTCATCGACAAAGCATCCCTCATGGTAAACATGCACCCTAGCAACCAACATATCTTGCAAGTAGCACAACTACACACAACTCAACTGTCATGCACGGGCAGGGTCGAAATGTGGAGGAACTAATTGTTGAATGATCGATCGCCTGGCATTGATCCTGCTCGGCCATCCTGAGCTAGTTCATAACAGCAGCAACAGTCTTTCCCAAAGTCTGAGCAAAGTAGCCAGTCCCATCCCTTTTAGTTGACCTCCTTGGCTCGCTGTCATTGCGTGGCCATGAATAAACAGAAAGCTGAAATCTTTTCCTTGGAATCATGCCTAAAACCAATCCAGACCTTCCGCCCGCTACTCCTGACAGACGGGAGAGGGCTTCCCGACCCTCCCAGCCCCCTCCAACAACCATGGGGGTTTCCAAGTCTACAACTGTGTGTCCTCCACGCATCTACCGATTGCTGACAAGCAAGGGGGCCTCGCCGGACCATAGTAATTGATGAAATGACGAAACAAAGGTAGATCAAGCTACCAAGAATAATGGCCCGCCTGCCGTAGGAGGAGTAGCGTTTTTTTTTGCGTACCATGAGGGAAAAAACAAAGTGATAGCCATCTCAGGTCATGCACCAGTACACAGTCTAGTACGGCGTCTCTGCGGAACGCAATGATGCGGCCTCCAAAAACACGGTGAGCGACATGATGCACAACCCGTAGACATGCCTCAATGGGCCAATCTTTGCCTGACCTGATTTCTCTGCCATCGTGAGGAGTAACGACTTCATGAAGCACCATACATCCTCGCATATTCTCGCCAGCGAAGCTGTGCCCTTCACGAGCCATCGACGCAGCCAGTTTTTAGTCGTCATTCAACATTCAATCATCACTTGATCCGCGCTCGAGGGGAGGCCGATGCCCCCGCAGTACATGCATAAATTCGATCTCATTATGCGCTGGTCGAACGTTGAGTTTGCGGCCGAGAAAAGTCGGGAACGATCCAAGAGTGCGCTGAGTCCCTAGACATGGCCTCGGCACGTTCAGTCCAATTTAGCCATCATATCTGCCTTCGGGATGGGAGTGAAGTTATCGATGTCCAATCCTCTTTGGGCCAAAACGGGCTTGATGTGAGCGGGTACCAGCTGATCGTTCAGATTAGGTGCAATGGACAGTTCTGTTCAAACATCAGCAAAGCTTGCGTTTGATACTCGAAGCAACATACCGTGACGAGTGAAGTCGAACAGAGGGGGTAAGTCCCTGATCTCACCACTCTGGTGCCGAGAGTCAGGCAGCCTAGTGTTGGGGTCTCTGAGCTCGTCAAAGAAGGGATGAACCATGGCTTCAACAGCTGCTTGTCTCTCAGTCGGTGTGTACTCGAGAAGACGAGCGATCAAGTCGATAGCGTTCGCATCTGCCTTCCTGAAGACCTTAGCAAAAGGATGGGGTTTGATCTGAGGGAACTTGTGTTCCATGTAGTTCGGGTTCATCGTGCGAATTTGCTCCCGTGTCGGCGTGCCCAAAACCTTGATGATTTCCACCAATTGGTCGATACCAGACTCTCCTGGGAAAAGGGGCTGTCCGAGCATGAGTTCTGCCATGACGCAGCCGGTGGACCACACGTCTGTCAAAGCTTGTTAGCTGCCATCTAGTGGACGTGTTGAAGGGTAGAAGACGTACCGATCTTGGTTGTGTAGTTAGTGGCACCAAAGATGAGTTCCGGAGCGCGGTAGTATCGTGAGCAAATGTACGATACGTTCGGCTCGTTCTCTACCAAGATCTTTGCGCTACCGAAATCGCAGAGCTTGAGAATGCCTGATGCAGGATCGAGAAGGAGGTTTTGGGGTTTAATGTCGCGATGGCAAATTCCCTGGGAGTGAATGTACGCGAGGGCTCTGAAAAGTTGGTAGATGTAAAGCTTGACCTCCAGGATGGGCATCGTGGTCTTCATCTTGTTGAAGAAGCGCGACGCACGGTAGACGGTCTCGGGAACAAACTCCTGCACGAGATTGAGGTAGACCTCATCTTTCTGTATGAACTTGATCAGTGGTATATTCCCCGTCAGAAGAGACCGGATAATTCCTTACGCGTTCGCCATTGGAGTAGTAGAAGGCCTTCAACTGTACGATGTTGGGGTGGCGAACGATGCGCATGATTTGTAGCTCACGATTCTATTGCGAGGATTAGCCGGGAAGCGTCAGCACGAGGTAAAAACACGGCGAACCTTGAATCTCTTGTCCTGGAGAACGCGCTTGATAGCAGCATCCTCTCCTGACGGCGAGAGCTTGGTCTGGAAAACGACACCGAAAGAACCATTTCCCACAATCTTGCATTGGGTGTACTGCAGATCTCTTGTCTCTCCAGTAATTCCGTCTTGCACCTTTTCGCGGATAACTTCTGCAGCACGGATTAGCGTGGCGGTGCCGACTGTGTTCGAGTCTGGCCGCAACTTACCTCCCATCCTGAGAGTGTTGAAAGCGGCGGGGCGATTCTGCGCCATGGCTCGGAGGGTGTTGTCAGCACGGCTTAAGCCCTGCTATTGATGGCCGACGTTGGGCGAAGCGAGGTCGAGGACAGTGAGGGGTAGCAGATCCGAGACTCGAAGGCGGGCCGTGATGGGCAGTAAAGAACGATAACCGTGTTTCGCTGGAGTGGAATTCGTGCAACAGTGATTGCACGACAGTCAATCTGGTGGTCGGCGAATGACTTGCTCGTTTCGAGAACCAGAAGAGTAAAGTAGGAGTGGTCGTGAAGCGGGCTGGAAACGAGGGCGACACCGACAGTGGATTGTGAATCGGGACTCGGCTCAGTGTTTCCAAAGACGAGAATTCAGAATGTTTTTCGAGATGACCGGGCAATCCTTAGGTAGCTGAACGTGGTCATTAGCAGGTCGAGCGGGAGAACAAGAAGCAATATTGTAGGAAGGCTGAAGGGATCGTTCTTGGTCGACAGAGCGGAAATGGGCAGGTTGCAAGTGTGTCGTGCGACGAGCAATGATGAACGAGGATGACAGACGAGGGGTGCGGGGCGGGAAGTATTTTGACAGGGAAAGAAAGAAGAGTGGCAGGGCAGGGGAATATGAATGATGGCGACGATGCAAGACGAGTGGTGGCAAGTTGAGGAGCAGGGAGCAAAAGCGACGGGACAGGAGGGAAAGGTATGGTGTGGTATGGGAAAGGTCGCTATGTAGGTAGCAGCAGTAGGATGGACACGACAGGCCAGGACTGGACAGACGCGAGGATTTGAGAGGCAGACGCAGAAGACGCAAAGCAGCCAGTACTGAATGGGACAGAAAACGGGAGGGGGTGTGGGATTGGTATATGCTGGTAAGGTAGATGCGCTGTGCAGGCAGTGCTGCAGTGAGGTGATTTTTTCCCGCTCTGGTTGAGGGAAAGGAAAAGGGAAAAACTGCCAGGTACATGCAGACCTGTACCAGTAGCGTGAGGCAACTACAGATACCTACCTTACATTACCTCGCCTCGCCCAACCCAGCACGCGGGAAGCTGAAGTAGGAGGTCACAGCAGCGCGAGCCAGCAAGACCACTCCCAGTTCTCGTATGTAGATGAACTGGCGATGACGGGCCGAGAGACAGTGCAAGGTAAGGTAAGGTGCAGTTGCAGAACCGTGAGGTGCGGTGCGATGCGGTTGGCTGTGGACTGGCTTGACTGTAGGTGCAGTGCAGCGCAGTACAGTCGGGTGGGGTGTGATTTTGTGGTGTGGGAAGGGGGAATGTGGTGATGACGGCACAGCACGTCGCTGAGGGGCAGGCTTGGGCCATGCTCAGGGATCGTGATGTTCTTCTGCCTTGTGCAACACGGGGCATGCAGACGAGGGGCAGACGAGGGAGGTTGGCAATTTTGGACACGAAAGGCAGGAAATGCTCACTCACACACGCAAAGAATGGCAATTGTCTAGAGAGGCAGAATGCCGAAGTCTAGAAGACAAGAACCTCGATATGTTGCTTGCCGCTATGGAAGGCAGCAAGGTCGGGCACCTGGATTGGTGGTGGCTACAGGTAAGGTACGAGGTGCATCCGCGAAGCAGCGGCGAGACAGAAACACTCTCAGGAGCGAGGAGTGAAGTCGTGAGCAGGTATTTCGATCGATTCGTTCGGGGACGTTTCTATGTGGGAAAAGCGCAGTGCTCGAGTTCGTTGGCGACGGGAATGGCAAGCGAATGCCGTTTGGGCGACGACGATGCACGACGGGTGCCGAGAGGTAAGGTAGGTAAGGTGGGAAGAAGAGGATGTTGTCACGCCGTTTGGAAGCGCGAGGTGGGTAGGTAAGGTAAACCGAACTGGGTTCGGTTGGTTGGTGGGAGAAGGTGCAGAGATGAATGAAGCAGGTAGGCAGGGTTGGTAATAATAGTAAAGGTACAGGACGGCAAGGGCAGGCAGGTCGAGGTTCGAGGTTCGAGGTTCGAGGTCAGAGGTCAGAGGTCAGAGGTAGCAACGGGAGTGGTAGCGGACGGTAGGGAGGTACTTTGAAAAGGAGGGGTCAGCCCGGGGTGTGTGCTGCTCTTTTGAGGCCTCGCGGACGACATGGCAGGGCAGACTAGCGCGCGCAGCTGGGCGAGGAATGACGGAGTGCGTCCCAAGTCTAGCTGCGGGGCCAAAGGGGGGAGGGGAAGAGATGTACCTTACGGTCCTTACCTAAGGTAAGGTAAAGGTAGGGGAGGAGGAGGAGGAGGAGGAGGAGGGAGAGGAGAATACCTAAGGGCACCTCAACGAATAGAAAAAGTACATAGAAACAAAATCCCGCGCCGGGATGAAGCAGAAGCAATTGTGCTCTTGCAGCTCCTTTCTTCACAAGTTCAATTAGCTGAGCTGCTGTTGCTGCTGCAGCTGCTACTACTTTGTCCTCGCTGCCAGTATCCAAACATGACAATTCGGGTTCCAAATCCCAATTGGCAAATTCTCCAGTGCAAAAGATGCAACGACATCTGTTACCCTGGGTACTTCAACGCGGCAGAGATCGGCTTTATTCGTTTCCTTTCTGCTTCCCTTTTCCCTCTCGCTTTCCTCCTTATCCACCTCCCTGACTTTTAGGACGGAAGAGACGCTGCAATGGAACGGTGATGTCGGTGTGCGTCCAAATAGGTGCGGCAAAGCCAAGGTGAGGCGGTGCCGTAAGGTGAAGTCTTCTAGGCAAAGTACAGTACCCTACCTTCAGGTCCGAGGTCCTAGGTCCTTCAGTCTAGAGGCGTACCTGAGTGAGCACCGGGTAAAGCGAAGTGACTCAAGCAGGGAGCAGTCGGCGGCTCGGTACCGTCGTCGCGTAAAATATTCCTGAGTGCACAGAATGAAAGCTGTCTACGTGGATACGCATGCCATGCGACAGATAGCGATGCTCAAAGAGCGAGTGAGGTAACGTAGGTAGACAAGCCCGTCTGAAGCGGAACGGAGGGTTTTGAGTGGGAATGCGCACGCGGAAGCAAGAGGGGCGGTCAGGTAAGGCCGGCGCGCCGTGCCATGGTGCCGGAAGATCCAACTCTCAAGTCTACATACCTTATATATAGGTAGGTAAAGTAGTGAGGAATCGATCGATACGACGCGGCGCACCTAGCTTTCGGAGCGAGCGTTGGTAACGACGGTAGGAACGTGGAAGGCTCGGTCAACGAACGAACATACAGAACAAGTGTTACTCTGAGCCCCGGTCGGTCATCAAGGCGGGTCGATCTAAAGCAGCTCGCCAGGTGTCTTCTTCTTTCAGGCATGGTAGGATAAGCAAAGTCTGTTGGGTGACGAGAAGGGTTTCCGAAGATGGGTGTTGCATTATTCTGAACCTATGGCACTGCTTCGTCTGCAGGATTTGTAAAGAACCAAGAGCTGAAGTACCTTCAGGTAAGGTGAGGTGAGGTGGTGGTTGCGAATGCAGACGCAGACGCGGCACGCGATACACGGCGGCTGTTACTAGAAGGCCGGAAGCTGCCCGTTGAAGAGGGGAAAGACGGGAGCTGGATGGAGCTCCGGTCAACACCACAAACCGGTGGAGAGAACAAAGTGACGACCGGGATCGTGTACGTAAAGGCAGGGCGATAGGGGCTGCGATGGTGAAAGTAAGATAGAGCTCGAGTCCAACGTGTTGCATAACTAACTACCCGACGGTGAGTCAAGCAAACAAGCCAATGTGCATTTTGGACGGGCAAGAATCGCACCTCAAGAAGCAGCAGGAGCCAAAGTTATTAGCCTTTCATTGTCGTCCGTTCTAGACAAGGACCCGCTGCACCAGGCGTGCTCATGTGCTCTTTTTGAGACGGGGAGGCAGGCGCTAAAACTCGGCAAGCGGAAGTCAAAAAGCCAATGGCTGCTCATGCTTGTCGTTGCAGCCATTCAGTCCGTACCGCCGCAAACCATGCCTACGGTCTACCTACCTTAGGTACCTAACCTTACCACCGTAGGTAACTGGGCTGGGACGGGACTGCCTCCCGTACTGCCAAGCCGCGGCCACTCGGAAATAGCTACAGTAAGGTTATGATCTAAGATCAGGTGCACTGCCGCAGTTAATACGTTTCACCTCAATGCAGAATGGGAGAGATGCTGAGGAAGAAGGAAGGCACTCTAAGGCATCGTGCTTTCTGACTGGGCTCTGGCTTCACTTTGGAAGCCATACGGAAAGTGCTTCCTGGGTACCAACCTACCTCAACACGATGTGGGCAAAAAGGGTATACAGGAGCCAGCCTCAAGCTAGGGAGGCTCTTCCTTGCATGCGCTTCCCCTCCGAAGATTCAGGAGTTGCACTCCACGTGCACGTCTTGGATAGAACATCACGTGGACTTTTCCTCTTTGACCTCAGTTGCATCTTCTAGCCTCTCGTGATTGCTGTATTGCAGCATCTGCTGCCCAACTCTTAGTAGTAGGTATTTTCATCCCACGTAAGGCAACGCAAGGTACCGTATCCACCTTAAAATATCTAGCCTGCTCCGATTCGCCGGGGCACAGTCGACTATTATACATTTAACCAGCTGACCTGCTGGGTCTTCCCATGCGTACCAGCCCAGTATACGAGCCAAGGGGAATTGAGCCATGCACTAACCAAAGGTCCAATCCAATGCTAATGCCAATGTGCCTTGGGCCGACCTGCTGAGCGACCCCCGATCCTGCAGGGTCCAACGAGTCCATAAGGTAGTATTCTCCTGCCCGCACGTTCTTCGATTGTCTGTTCGTCGCTGACTTGCGAGCAGTAATTTGACGCCCCCCCCCCCCCCCCCCCCCCCGACTGAGCTGCTCCGTTCGCAAGTCTCCTTTTTCGAGTTTCCTAAGGCTGTCTTCATGATTTTACTGGATAATCAAAAAGCAAACCGCCGGATGCAGTATGGGATCGGCTTGTCGCTACCGGACAGGCCATTCCCAGCTCGCAAGAACAACGTAATACCCAGGCCGGAGGACCAAAGCAGTGTCAAGTCGGACAGGCCGTAGGGTTGGTCATCGCCACCTCCGACAACCGAACAAGCCGGAAGTCTGCAGAGGGACCAATTCAAAGGCAACGTCTGCAGTCGAAACCACTGTTCATCCTGCGTTCTGCGTCTCCATCGAACGGAGTTCACCATAATTGGCTGGCACCAGCTACGCATAGTCCAGCCTTAAGCTAAGCCATGCAAACACCTCCATACGACGATATTTTGATGTCCAACTCAGAACCGTTCATCACGTTGAGGGAATCACGAGCATTGGATTCGGCGTCTGCTCGCTCCCGTTGTCTTTCGCGAAGGAGGGCAGTCGAACAGCTGCTGGTCACATCCTAGGACAGCTGCCGAAGCGACCTCAATTGAGAATCAGTATACAACAACTGCAACACCCCTGGTCACTGCATGCCGTCGGGGCAAGATTTTCAAGATACTTCTTTCTTTTTATATTGGGATTCGCCCGCAGCACACCTCCTGCATTGGAATGGAGTTGCACACAGGCCACAACCAAAAAAAGGCAAGAGTTGGTTTCTGACAACTTTTCGACCATCTTGCTATGCGCAAGCAGGGATGTGCTCTTTGGGATTAAACATCGCCCAGAGCCCAGAGATGGTGGGTGACTAGAAGTACGAAGACGGGGGGCGGCAGGGCTGGTGCTGGTGCTGGTCAGAGCTCCCTTTTTCTTCGCCTCTTTCGTCTTGCTACCACCAATCTCCGGAAGGCGGCCGGCTGAGGGAAATTGAGCAATCGCATTTTGTCACAACGGAATTGAACTTCTTCTCATACTCCAGCCAGCTGTTCTAACACCCATTGACTGGAGACGTCGCTTCTTCTACGATGCTGGGCACATCCTCAACCCCGCCAAAAAGACTTGAGAGAAAGTCCTATGACGACGTGCAAATGTGTGGAGGAAACGAGCAAGTGCGGGCCATCTTGTCTGGGACGAGTCAGCGTCTCGCTGAGGAGGGGCGGAGAGGGGTTGTGGGCCCCACCGCTTGGTGTTCTACATACTAAGGTAGGTACAGTAAAGTATTGTTTCTCCATGGCGAGAAGTAATGCAGTAAGGAAAGGCAAGAAGCGGTCGTTCTTGTTCCGAGTGTCAAGTTGTAGTGGAAGCGAAACACATATCCTGTCAATGAATCAACTACAAGCCATAACTCATTTGGCTGGCGTGTTTTCCACGCCCACGGTGAGTCATAGTGAGACTTCCCAAACAACCAATTGAACAGCAGAGTCGACAAGAGAATAAGGGCTTGACAACGCGTATTAAGAAGACGAGCAAACCCGTTGACGCTATGGTCAACGACTGCAATGATTCGCCTGGCCAGGCATTTGCTAATGCAATTGAGTTGGTTAGGCTGACTGCTCGCTCAACGGTTATTTCCCCGTGCCTGACAGCTATGGACGTGTGCCCACCACGCCGCTGGCAACACTGCGCCCTGCCACATCCCTTAGGTGCTGACTTCATCGACAGGTTTCTTTACAAAGTAAAGTCCGTACGTTTGGATGCAACGGTTGTTCCTCTGAAGTTCTACGTCATGCGATGTCCAAGCTCCTGCGTCAGTTTGGCGCTTGGGTTTCAACAGAACGTGCACCAAACCTTGCAGCAGCAGCAGTGGCGGCGGAAGCAGAGGCAGGCCTGACTGCTGAGCCGCCTCAGTTTCTTCGGGTTTTATTTTTATTCCCATTTGGTTTAGGGCTTTTTCAAGACAACGTACCTTATCTGGTGGGCTTCAATGTCTTGGGTTGAAGCACTGTGTCTCTTCCGATACCACAATCACGGTGCTATTGACTTGGATTCTCGTCTTGTTCCTGGCCCAGATCCACCCGGAGTGCCGCCAGTCGGAACGTCAAGGGAGAGTGAGGTGCCAAAAGAGAATATTACCTTACCTAAGCCCAGAGCATGTGACATGCTTCGCCGTAGCCTGTAGGTAGCAGGCGTCGAGGTGTCATCCAATGACAAGGCCCAGGCCGTCATCGAGAAAGCGTGCTGCGTGCAAGACTGGACAGGCTCGGGGCGATGGGGGAGCTTGTGGGCTGAGTGGGCAGGTGGGAACATTGAACTGTTAACGAAGGTACCTGAGTGACATGCACCGCAACCCCGGGGGTCGGTCGTCTTTTTCTGGATACAAACAGGTCTCATGACCTTCTCATGCGACGCTAAAGACACATTTTAGGTTCACCTGGGCCACAAGAGGTCAGCAGCATCTGATCATTTTTTTTACTTTGTCCTTCCTGGGCATGCTGCTGCTGCTGCTACTGCTGCTACTGCTGCTACTGCTGCTAGTGTACTGCTGCTGCTGCTCGCCTTCTCCTAATTTTTTTTTCTGGCTGGGCTTTCTAATACACCCGGTTTTTCGCTTATTACAAAAGACCGTGGGAAAATACATTGGAGACTCCCTGTCTAAGTACTGCTCAAAATCAGTCAGGACTCAGGAACTTGAGAACTTGCGTTGAGCCCCC